>VCRD01000493.1:169265-237217 GCA_006783055.1 Trinorchestia longiramus
CGGTCACCTCCCCTCCACCCACATCACCAATCCTCCCCCCTCCTCCCGACTCTTTCCCCCGTACTCCAATATAACTGCAACGGTCTCTAGCATTGCTCTTCTTTACTAACCCATTTCCTGGCCATTCACTCCGTCCTCATAGCCACTATCCAGGGAACATAACTCTCTCTCTTCTCAAAACCTTGCCCTTTTCCCTCCTATTCCTTCGTCCGTCGCGACAGACCGCCGGGCAGGCGGGCTGACAGCGGCGGCCTGGCTTTTCTCATTCACCACTTCATCTCTTACTCCTTAATCCCCTCCGATCATCTCTTCCCAGGTGATGACATAATAGAACACCTAGCAATCACTATCACATTAGATAATAGCCCCTACAGACTCTATAACATTTACATACCCCCTCCAATCTCCTGCCCTCCTGCTTACTCCCTCGACATTTCCCACCTCTTCGACCATCAAACAGACCTGAATATAGTCATAATGGGCGATTTCAACACCCATAACCCAGCCTGGTTCTCAGTAACAAACGACGACAGGGCTGCAGCGAGAGGCATCTACATAATCAATGCCATTGACTCCAGCTCCCTCATCCTCTTAAATCAAGATTCTCGCACCCGCCTCCCTTCAACGGAAATCCTTCCTCCTCCGATCTCTACATCGTCAGCCTCCATCTAGCCCTGGAAACATCCTGGGCACCCCTCAGATGCCTGAACTCTAACCATCTGTCAATAGCAATTTCCCTCCCTCCCAACAACCTCCCCGCAGGACTTTCACTAACTTCAACAAAGCGAACTGGGAAGCCTTCAAACTCCACTCTGAAGAGATTTTCCGCAATGCTCCACTACTCTTCTCCTGCACTCAAGGGAGGCTTTCATCCGTCTCACCCTCCGAACTACTGCCAAACATTTCATCTCCAGGGGTTGCAGGAAAGATTTCAGCCCGAACCTTCCCCCCTCTGCTACTCATCAACCAACGAGACCTACTTCGCTCCATCAGTCCCAATGACCCCCCTCTCTCCCCGACCTCAACAACAACATCACCTCTGCCATCTCAACTCACTCCCACCAGACCTGGATTGGCAAAGTCCAGTCCCATAGCTTACAACAAAACCCCTCCAAATTCTGGTCCCTCCTCAAATCCCTCTCTATCAAGTCCAACAATCAACCCCCAACCAACCCATCACTTTCGCCAACCGAGTCACCACCTCTAACCACATTATAGCTCAATTCTTCTGCCACCAATTCACAATCGTCCCTCACTTCCACCGTAACAAATCATCCCGTAAGATCTTCAGATCTATCGACAAACTCTACCTCTTAGACCGTTCCTTCACTTTTTTCACTGCCGACCAAAACGAGGGAAGCTATCAAAAAATCCGGCACTTCCATCGCAGCCGGTCCTGACAACCTCACCATATTCCATATCCGCCACCTCGGCCCCTCAGGCATAACCTATCTCACTAACACCTTCAATCTTTCCCTATCTCACGCCACTATCCCTTCCATTTGGAAAACAGCCATCGTCATCACCATCCCCAAACCTGGGAAGTCACCTTCTCTCAGATCTTCCTACCGCCCCATCTCACTCCTCTGTCCTGCGGTCAAAGTGCTGGAACGTTTGCTCATACCTCACCTGACGGCAGCCATCGCTCTCTCAGACAGTTTCCGCCGTTATATTATAGCTCTTAGTTTCAACCAGCAACGTCCTCCCCTCCGCACAACTATCATGGCTATAGACATCTCCAAAGCTTTTGACACCGTTCCCCACCCTCAACTCATCTCCCAAATCTCCTCTCCTCCTCAATCACCACATAATCCGCTGGCTGGTCTGCACCTCAAAGGCAGATCAGCCAAATGATCCTACCACCACCACCTCTCCCCCTCCAGACCTGTCCCAGCGGGCGTTCCCCAGGGTTCTGTTATATCCCCAGCACTCTTCAACCTATTTGTCTCCGACTACCCTCCCACTGCACCTCTCATCACCTCATAGGCTGACGACTTCACAGCAATAGCCACAACAGTCAAAATCCCTGATGCCTCTGCCATCCTCTCAGCCCACTTCTCTTACGTCGCCACATGGGCCCAACAAAAGGGCCTCATAGTTTCAATAGCCAAATCCCAATCCTCTCTTTTCACTCCTGACACCCACCAGTCCCGCACCAACCCTCATGTCACCTGGGAGGGGACTGACCTAACACTGCCGGTCTCCCAAAATCCTGGGAATCACCTTTGACTCCCACTTCACGTTTACCCCCACATAAACACAATCTGTGAGAGGGCCCGGCATAGGTTAAATATCCTAAAAGCCCTTCCTGGTTCTTCCTGGGGCGAGCGAAAGGAAACCATCACTTTCACATACAAGGCTCTCATCAACTCAATAGTCACCTACGCAGCTCCCATTTGGTTCCCCAACGATTTCTCCCATCCGTAGTAAAACTTCAAACAATCCAAAACGCTGCCTTTCGAATAGCCTCTGGATCCCACAAAATGGCTTCCACCTCGCACCTTCACAGGGAGACGGGGGTCCTTCCTGTAGCCGACCACCTCTCCCTCCTCAGCTCCCAGTATCTCCTCAGCTCCCTTCGCCCTTACCACCCCAACTACCGCACAGTCACACAGGGCCCTCCAGCCTTCTCAACATGAAACATACCCTCCAATCGCGCTTCCTACCCTCTATAGCTCACCTTCTGTCTCTAAACTGGGGCTGCCTTCCCTCCACATATAGGTAATTTTTAAACTCCCTGCACTCCTCTGCAGTTCAGCAGGCCATCTCTGCAGTGGGCCCCAACAATGTCCTCCAACAGTGTCCTCCACCCATTTCTGAACAACAGCGATCCCTTCTCAAATCCACTCGCACTCTCCTCTCCCAACTCCGAATAGGTGACAGCGGAGCCCTGAACTCTTATCAGGCCCGAACAGGGGCAGCGCAGGACCACACGTGTCCTGCCTGCAACGCCGTGGACCAGATCACCAGCCACCTCTTTAGCTGCCCAAACACCTCCATCCACCTTACCCCTCTGGACCTCTGGCTGGACCCGGTGTCCACGGCAACCTTCCTCTCCAGTGTCCCTTCACTCTCGGCCTACTTCCCTCCTCCTATCCACCCCTCACTTGAGCCTCCTTCCCCGGATCACCCGCTAGGCAAACAACAACAACAACAACAACAACAACACCCTCAGTGTGGGGTACACTGATTAGCAATATTTTGATCTCCATAGTGGGGAATTGTTCAGAAATAGCAACACAGACGGCAAAACAAAATGTTTATATGTATATGTACACACATATAGTGTATGTATATGTGTGTGTATATGTATGTATATGCATGTGTATGTATGTTTGTGTGTATACATATGTATGTGTATATGTGTATGTATGTATATGTGTGTGTATATGTTTATATATATGTGTATATATGTGTGTATGTATTGTATGTGTGTGTGTATGTGTGTATATATATCTGTATATATATCTGTGTATATGTGTATGTATGCATATATATCAGTAACGACTCCCACACTTCTGGACAGGGTCTGGGTGTGACGATGGTTCGCTTGGCTCCCATTTTCGAGCTTGCAGAGAGTCACTACGACACTGTGCTGCAGCAGCAAGACCCAGGGCCCACTCTTGCTCCCACTGTACCAGGTATCTTCTGCTCCCACTCTTGCTCCCACTGTACCAGGTATCTTCTGCTCCCACTCTTGCTCCCACTGTACCAGGTATCTTCTGCTCCCACTGTACCAGGTATCTTCTGCTCCCACTCTTGCTCCCACTGTACCAGGTATCTTCTGCTCCCACTCATGCTTCCACTGTACCAGGTATCTTCTACTCCCACTCTTGCTCCCACTGTACCAGGTATCTTCTGCTCCCACTCTTGCTCCCACTGCAGTGCCTAACTTCATGGGCTGTCGAGGAAATCTGGAAACAAAGAAACATAAAAATTGTGATTCTGAACTTACTGTGCTAGTACTTTTCAGGAAGCCTGTTTATAACTGCAATTATTACACGGTAACTGTACACAGTAACTGTACGCCGTGCAATAGTACAAAGTAAAATAGTAGGGTCCAATAACAACAACACAATACTGACCTAACATGTAGTGTGACAATGGCAACACTTAATCTCATTTACGCAAATAGTGGTAAAAACAGTGATTTTAAAACAGTTATAAGAAAGTACGTTCCCAATATTAATAATAAAAATAATTTTAATAATAAGAGAATTCTGAGGTGCTGTACTGTAGGAATGTGCTAATAAAAGTAAAGATAGTAGTAGTACAGTAGCAGTAATAATAATAAAAGAACCCTGACGTTCTGTGCAGTAGGAATCTGCTAATAATAGTAAAGATAGCCGTAGTACAATAACAGTCACGATAATAAAAGAACCCTGACTTACTGTACAGTAGGAATCTGCTAATATAAGTAAAGATAGTAGTAGTACAGTAGCAGTAACGATAATAGAAGAACCCTGACGTGCTGTGCAGTGGTGGCTTGGAACCTGACGCGTGTGGACGCACAGTTGGGCAGCAGCAGCGAGGTCCAGCTGCTGGCGGCGCTGCTGCACGTGAGGGGCATGAAGCTCTTGCTGGACGTGCCCCTAGGAGCAGGCCTCGACACCAACCAGCTTCCCGTCCCTGGTGGGGATTTGGGTGCCTCTTGTGTCTATGAGAGCCCTTGTGTCTCTTTATGGCGGCCTTTTGTGTCTATGAGAGCCCTTGTGTCTCTTTATGGCGGCCTTTTGTGTCTATGAGAGCCCTTGTCTCTTTATGGGAGCCTCTAGTGTCCATGTATAAGAGTCTTTGTGTCTCTTTATGGAGTACCCTTATGTCCTTTAAGGCTTTTCTCTACGATTTGGCCGTTTGCCCATCGCATGCAGGTGTCCGGGCGCGCGCGTTTTCCTGGACTGCGCGGTGACGACGCTGATGCAGTGCTGCACGCATACTGGCGGAACCTGAGCTAGCCCCCTTCCATGTCGATGCACTGAGAAATTTCCTAGAATCATGTAATATTCTTTTAAAAATATGATTTTGAGAATGAGAAACAAATCTCAATCTTGACGATCTGGAAAATAAAACAGCAATGCGGCCGAGCACGCCTGCGTTGATGCCTGAGGGGGTTCCAGCGTGGATATTTGCGCTCGGCCGTAAAATGGGCGGGCAGCTCAAACCCCCAGGGGCTCGGCTACTCACTGAATATAAATATAACATGATACTTAATTCTCATATGTGACGCTCTTCGAAATAGTTCCCGCGACTCCTATAGAATAAAGATACGAGCAGGTAAATGAATTTTTGCTCGCTCTTAGCATGACAACTAATCTCATGTGTTTACTGTTTTTACTCAATTACTGTCAGTGTGTAATTGACTAAATGTTCTGTGAACTTACGGTAGAGAATTTGTGTTGATGATACCACATAATAACTATGTATGTTTGGGTCACTGTGGTGATGTGATCGATGGGACGATGAATATAATGCGAGACCTTCGGTGCGATATAGTAGGATCTACTGAAGCGCTAGCAAACCCTTGCTGCTGCTGCTACCACTACTGCTTTGCGATTTGTACCAATTGATTGCTCTCACAAGTAGAGTTTTGGCTACTGTATCGTACTGTAACACTGATTCAAGTTTATCAATATTGTTGTGATTCCTCGTCGGTGTAGGAAAATTTGTTGTTATTTTAAAAGAATAATAGCATTTATATTCTTGTATGGAGCAAGTCTTTATATTCTTGTATGGAGCAAGTCTTTATATTCTTGTATGGAGCAAGTCTTTATATTCTTGTATGGAGCAAGTCTTTATATTCTTGTATGGAGCAAGTCTTTATATTCTTGTATGGAGCAAGTCTTTATATTCTTGTATGGAGCAAGTCTTTATAATTCTTGGGTGGGGCAAGTCCTCTCCCTAATGTTGATAGGCAAAGAAGACTGACTAACTGCCCAAATGTACATGTGTTGGCCTGTGTGTGTGCGGTTGTATGCAGGGTGTCTGTTGTGTGATCATCCTCCTCTCTCCAGGTGAAGAGCAACCGTAGAGTGTAGTGCCATTATCACGTCATTCATAAGTCTAGTGTCATTATCACTTCATTCATAAGTCTAGTGCCATTATCACTTCATTCATAAGTCTAGTGCCATTATCACTTCATTCATAAGTCTAGTGCCATTATCACTTCATTCATAAGTATACAAAACAAAAACGTATATTTCCAGTAAATACATAAAGACCTAATAAATGTAACAGCATTGGTTTTAAAGATGCCTTATCATAAAATCCTTAAGTGGTAGGTATTCTGTGCATAACAGATGATATAACAGCGGTACGTACGGGTATACGTAAACATTCACATCACGCAATGAACGTTAAATATACATGGTGAAGCAAATGAAACTTCACTTTTTCAATGATGACTTAAGAGATAGTCATTGGTGACACTCTTGTAAATTCTGACGTGTTAGGTATTCTACGCATTTTAGGTGATAAGCGAAGTATTTTCTTTAGGCACAGCTTAGAATTAACACCATTACATTTGACAAAATCGGATGTTTAACATCCGAGAAAGATTGAAAAAGAAAAATTATGTGAATGAAAAGCTAAAAGATGAAGTTGTTATGGGTTTTAAATTGAAATTGTAATTTCTAGTTACTGGTTGACTGTTTAGTTTGACTTGCTGATGATGTATTTAATTTGATCATTATTACAGTTATCTGTAAATATCACGTTTAATAAAAACGGACGTTACATATCAGAGAAAGAAAAAATAAAATAAAAACTGTGAATATCTCAAATTATCAAGATTTAGATGTTGATATAGATAAGAACTTCAGTAGACTAAAGTTCTGAGGTTTCACATTCACTTATTGTAACAAAGCAATTACTAACATTGACATGAACTTAATGATTATACCTTCGAAAAGTAAAATAACATAATGGATAAATAAAAAATCTCTAAACACTTTAGAAGAAAAATAAACTGAAGAGCAAGCACAAATTCAAATACAATTCTATTTATTTTTAGGAGAAGTACTCTTTGTTTCCTATCCACAATTTTTTGTGTTTTGTTTTGCATTATGAAAACTGAACATTATGAACATTGAAATATTTATCAGGTAAAGAAGCACCCATTAATAAGCCTGAAATTTAAAAGTGAAAAACGCCTCGGTTTTTGATAAATTTAAATTAGTCGATTTGACTCCAGAGCTGCGGGATTGTAGCACGAGTTGGACATTTACGTTTATTTCGTTTGAATGTTAACACTACTTCAGTTTACACTCAAGTTGTGTGACACAAACACATGGTAGACACTTATATGTAGTATGTTTCGTTACCAAGTTAATTTTGTTTAATCATGTATAGGAACTAAGTTTTCTGTATTTGTTTGCTACTTAATATTCGAAAATGATATCACGTTTTTTTTTAATTCTTAGTTGACTGATTTTCCTTCATAAGCGTGGGCAGTTTATTCCAAAGCAATGCACGTGAAATTGAAAGAGCCCTGTGTCTAGTATCGGACAAGAGGAAACTGTTGTTCACATCGTATCATCGATTAGGTTTTACACCCTTGGGTGGGTGGATGGAATTTAACAACGCAGGACTTTGAGGGCGATATATATAGAGAAGAGAATACATATTTGACCTTGTCAATGAGTAGTCTTTGTTCTATCGGGGTCCAGTTAAGCTTTTTCATGAAAGGGGTTTCATTATCGTTTTTTCTGAAGTTTCCTTTTCATACTTCTTTAGCAGCAAAGTTCATACATTCATTCTAGTGCCATTGTCGCTTCCTATTATCAGA
Organism: Trinorchestia longiramus; assembly: GCA_006783055.1. Taxonomy (NCBI): domain Eukaryota; kingdom Metazoa; phylum Arthropoda; class Malacostraca; order Amphipoda; family Talitridae; genus Trinorchestia; species Trinorchestia longiramus. The sequence goes on from VCRD01000493.1 coordinate 177,049, forward strand.
GAAGTACCATTATCAAGTCAAATCATAGTTTCTTATATGTTAAGCTTTCTAAATTGTTGAGGTTTATTACGTTAAAATTCTCTAAAAATTGTTCATCATTTTGCTGAACACAAAATCCAGGTATAAATGCTGTTTTTCGATTGTGCAAACATACTAAAAAATGCACAGTAAATATTACAGTCACATTCACAGAAATGTAAAATTAGTGCTGATATTATAATCATCATTGTATTATCACAAGCAATATCAGTTAAAATTGTTGTACACTTTCACTTAAAATTAACTTTCACCCTTAGCTGTACCAGTATCATCGTTGATATGTATAAGTCATCACTAATAATGGAATAACTATTCACCATTATCACTAAGAGTCCCAACAATAACCAGGTGTGTCGGGCACTACATGATCCAATAACACATCATTGATACTAGAAATAACTTGCATCACCATCTCTAATAGTCTGAACAATAACCAGGTGTGCCTGACGATACAGGATTCAATAACTCATTAATATTAGAAATAACCACCATCACCACCACCACTTCTAATAGTCTGAACAATAACCAGGTGTGTCGGCGGCCTGGCCACCACGGGATGGCCATCTGTCTGTGGCTGCAGCGCTTGCTGAGGTGCGGAGGTCACTGCCCCACTGGCTGCGTCTGGGTGTTGATGGCTTCGTCTTCCCTGACCTCCACACCGTCGTCACTCAGCACAACGCTCTGCAGGTCCCTACACTCACTTTCCTGTACTAGATCTGGATTTGCGTTTCGTAGCGTTACATTCTGCGATATTTTTCTTGGTTTGGTAGGTTGACTTGTGTGTTGAGGTAAGTTTTGTTTATCAAATGAAAAGTACTGTTTAATTTGAAAATTACCTAGTATTACTTTGAAGAGTTATTTCTATGTTTCATATTTTTTCAATTGTTAGTGTCGGTACTTCATCAAAACACTTCTTGGAAGACACTTCTGCATGCCTTGAGACTAAGGAAGAGAATCCATAATTAGAATATGACAAAGATGTTCAATTCTTCACTAGTTTAAAATTGGATATTCTCCTCCAAAATTTGCTCGGATTTACGTGGCTTGCTGCTGAACATCTCATTTTGAAGTTCTGCGCAAACTAAATAGCTCTAAATCTTTAACTTCACTTTGGAGAAAATTCTAGTCTTTACCATTTATTGTGATGCAAGCATAGAATAAAATGTTGTTCATTCACTACTGCTTGGTCCAACACTGGTGCATCCATCAGGTGGTGACTGCGGTGGAAGAGTGGCGACGCTTGCTGGATGCTTCCCCCCGGCGCGGTCAAGAGCGAATCCTTGTCCTCAATACAGAGCTCGTCCGAGCGCTGCCTGATGGTGCTGCTCCTGCTGTGCACCATACCGAGCCAGAGCACCTCAGCGACTTGGTCAGTTCTCGTGTTGTGTTGTGTTCGACACCAACACAACAGCCCCTTCCATCAGTGTATCGGGCTAGTCTTGTTGACTGCTCGCTCTCTTAGATGAACCCAATTCGGAATTAAGGCATTTTTAAATCATGCTTTGTTACAATTATTTAGGATCATACGTAGTTTTGAAGCGTGAATTTAGTAATTTGTACTCTTCAATTAAATTTCAAGAATTGAGTCCCTGTGTTTTTTAAATTTTTGTTGTTCCGTCTTGTAAGAGAGTTTTGGTGCTTTACAAATTACTGCAGGGTATGATCTACAAAACTTGGTTTTTAAGAAGGACAGAACGCTGGGTATACTGCGGCAGGTGCATACTGTGTCATACGAAGTTGAGGCTTCGTATATGTATAGAATAAATTTTGTGTCCGTTATAATTTTATGAGTTTAACTCAATTTTTGTTGGTACGTGGCAGTTTTTACTAGTCGAAGAAAATTTTTCTAACTCACATACTATGTATGTTAGAAGAGGGACATTCTTCTTTAAGAACTGTTGCAAGTTTTGGGTGTTGTGGGTGCGAGAACAGTTTCTAGCCTTATTTTCTTGTATTTTGCCAATATAAATTTGTTCCAATGAGTACATAGTCGAGACCAATACGAGGAGTTAGAGCTGAAATTCGCATGAAGACATCGTGTACTGCAGACCAATATGGAAGATGACTGGACTACTGACGGCGTCAGTAACGAGACGCTGACGAAGGGCTTAGCTAGGCGCGTTTCGACTGCCGCACACCTGCTGGAGCAGCAACTGCTCCTCACAGCACCTAAGGACGTCGTGCATCAGGTACTGAGGTCATCTTGTATCACAATTATTGCTATGTTGGTGACACTTTTGATATGATGAGCTTATTTCGGAATGTGAGAAACTTTTGGTTTGATGAGTTCTTTCTTGTATAATGATACATAATTCTTATATGTGGAATATACCTTTACCCGACTTTGCACGTGACTGAGCATACTTTTAGTACATAATAATAATAATAATATTTTAGTTCATGAGTAGGAGTTAGAAATTCAAAAATTTCGGTATGAAACGGCGAACGCTTCTAGATGCACAGTATATTACAGACAAGATACAGGAAAACACTTAATCTATGGAAAGATGACGTATATGTTTATGTAACACTCGTGTTGCAGATAACGTTCGTGTTATGGAACACTCGTTATGTTGCAGATGAGGGAAGCACTCAAGCTCAGCTTGTCCCCGGGATCGCCGTGGTTGCTGTGGAGCGCTGGAGGCGTAGGGCGGTCGAGGGGAGGTGCCTCACTTGATGATACCCACAACGACGCTGTGTCTGCTCCTCCTTCTGGTGGGTGGCAGCAATGACTGATCATAACGAATTTTAAAGTGGTCTTTGAGTTCTGTATTTCATCATCAGTTGCGAGGTTTCATTGTATACTAAACGAGGGAGAACTTCCATGGACTGATCTTAGGACGCAACTGGCAGTATTTAAAGTGTTCAGGATACTAGCTCATTGAGGTAAACGGCTGATTAGCTTTAGGGTGCGTTAGTTGGTTCTGTCAAGATGGTTTGCATTTTTAAACTTGGACTTCATTAACTTTAATAGCTGCGTCAACTTTTGAGTGGCTGTTTTGCAGCTATCACAATGTGATGCATAAGATGTTTGGCATGAGTTAAAATTAGCAGGACACCTAAGTAATTATAAAGGGCTTAATTATTGAAATGTAGTTGTAAGTTTTTAGAAAAACATGCCGCGGTAAAGGCATTCTAGTGTTACATCAAACTTAACTCAGTTGCTCATTGTTCTCACTGGATGTTCACCGCTGAGAATATTAGATAATGAACTGTTGTGTAGATCCAAGTAATTATAATGAAGGTCTATCCATTACTTTGAAATTTTGAGTATCACGTTACGTACGAAATGATTGTACAAAAGTGATGTTCTGGTGTACGCAGAAACACGTTGTGGTGTGTACACTGTGTATGAGCTTGGGCATTGAAAAAATGTTTCTCATAGAGACTTCAGTCGTCGCCAATCATTTCTCATTAATATGCACGTAAATGTGATGATTTGCAATTTAGTTATAGTTTCAATATGAATTACTGATTTTATCCTCTTTCTACGTTTAAGAAGCTACTAATACATAAGAACTGTATGAACGTGCCTATAGAATAGAAAATGGCAACAGAAACGAGTCGCTTGGTCCATTCTTAGGTTACTACCAAGTGCTTGAAGTGTAGTAAGAGGGTAAATGTAAGGAACAGAACTTGCCTTTGTACAATTAAGAGATTAATATTATGCAGGTGGAGGATCAGCGGACGGTGTGCGGAGCAACGTCGGTCAGGATCTCCTGCTGATGTTCCTGCCAGGCTCTGCGTCGCTGTACTATGGGGATGAAATAGACGTCGATGTGCCGCTCAAGATGAAGGCAAGTTGGCCAACATGGTGTGGTATGACCAAGGTTATTTGAGTGCAGTTCTGATGAATGGATTCCTGTTTGTCGATACCGTTTATTTTGATTCGTAGTTTACATGAAGTTGATAAGAAAAATTGAAAGTGAGGTGTGATGGCGATTAAGTGTATTATCAAATGGTTGAGTTGAGTTTTTATTGGCAACTGTTATGTTATCTCTTGAATTTTGTGAGTATGATGGCATGCATAAATATTTTAATATTGCACTGAAATCTTTATATTTACGCCACGCATTATAATTTTTCAGTCGTCAAACTATGAGAGCTTCATTGAATTCATATACCATTATACTTCTCTACAGCAACTGCCGTTTACTCTTGAATAGCAAGCATATGTGGAGCATGAGCTTCATGTTTACATTGCTGGGGGATGAGACGCCACGCTAGTTTCTTGAAAGCATCCCCAGTTTAGGAACGGCTGCTGTACTTTTCGACTTGACGTTTAGGTTGCGGTTTCACTTCGACTCTCTTTCCCTCTTTCTTAATCAGTCCCTTGGTGGAATATTATGTTTTTTCTTGATACATGATCTGCCCACCTTTTTTCTATGAAGGTGATGTTGCCTATGGTAATATACTATTTCTTAGAACATGATCCGCCTCCCAGTCTAGGCATTTTACATCATCTTGGGATATACTTTGCAGTGGCTGGACTGGGCAAGCATCATGGCGTGGACGGGGGAGCAGAGGGCGGGCTTCAGCACCCAGGATCCATGGCTGGACCTGGGCCCCCTGCACGTCTCCCACAACGCCGCTGTCAGGAGGCCGTCCTCTGTGTCTGCCGTGGCCAACCTAGCACAGCACAAGCGCATCGAGGTACGCTGTTAGTCTTCTATTTCAGGCACTGCTTCATTATACGGGGAAGTTCTTTATTGTTTGTTCAGGGAAGCTTGTCCGTTATTTGATTAACTTTTTCATTATTGGGTATTACATTCTGTTACGAGGAAAATTGTTCATTATTTGGTACATTTTCTTTTATTTGATGAACGTGTTTATTATTTAATAGACTCATCAAGTGTGAGCTATAAGTATGAGTTATAAGAAGAGTATATGAGCGCGCCAGACCGTATTAGTTTTTATGGCTTATATCTTCGTACATAGTATCACAAACATAGTATAATGTCAAAGATTGTTTCCATGAACTGTCGAGTGTTCCACATATTTTAAATGATTGTGTACAGTTTTTAGCATTCCAGCGCAGTGTTCAATATTGATGCACGCTCTTCAGTAACGAGTTAGCCCTTCAGTCCTGTTAGCAGATATTTCTGTGTGAGAGAGATGATTGTGCCAACGCTGCTAAAGCTCATTTTCCGAACACGGCATTAAAATTCCATGAAGTCTAACTCAACTTCTTTCTGCCTTGCAGCCTCCCTTGTTCATCAAAAGCCTGCTAGGCTTCGAAGGCGACTATCACCCCACGCACTCCAGCAACATCAAGGTCCGACTTGAATAAAGGGTGTTCTGCATTATATTTCACACTTTTGTTCGTGTGTGTCGGGAGTTGGAGTGAGCTTTTGAAGATTGCTTCTCTGGTATGAACGATAGTTAGAGTGGGATGATTTATGAAAGTATTCTTTCTACTGATAAGGTAAAAGGACGATTAATAGAGAGTATCTTTGTTGTGTGTTCTTGAGTTACTTGTTTGATTGAGGAGGTTTGCATCAATAATTTTAAGATGAAAAGCATTGAAGGATATTAAATCATGATTTAATCACAATTATGTGAAGAAAATACTTGATTCTTTATAAATATTTGTGGTACCGTTGAAGAACACTTTCGTAGAATCAACTGATAACTTTTCAGCAAATTCATTTTCTGTGTGTAAATATTGATGATGTATTTTTAAAGGACAATTCCTTGGTATTACTCGCTTATTTTGCAGCAAATAACATTTTCTTAATTGTCTACTGAAAGTAAGTCTGGGTACCGCTAACGACCGTCGTGTTCACAACAATCAAAGGTAAATTTACTTGTTGAACAAAGACAAAGGGTCAATATTCTGGCGGTATTTTGAGTTTCTAGGATAAAAGCTTATTGAAGTAAACGACTGATCAGAGCCAGGGCACAACTGGCAGTATTTTGAGTATCTAGGATACTAGCTCATTGAGGTAAACGATTTACTCGTTTACAGGTCCGCTACGTAGACGAGGACATGTTGATCTTGGAGCGTTTCTACCCTCGCCGCCGCCAGTATTCGGTAGTGGTGAACCTAGGCGGTCGTGTAGTGACCCGTGATCTGTCCCACTACTACTACGGGGGTTACGTGGTCGCTTCGTCTCACAACAACACCGGCTACATCGAGTTCAGGAACATTCAGCTGCAGCCCAGCGAAGTACTCGTCTGTGTGCTCGACAAGTAGTTCGTTCATTGAATACATGGAGTTGACGGATATTGGCTGCAAGTGGTGACACAGTTTACGAATATCAGGTGCAAGGGGTGACAGAGTTTACGAGTATCAGTTGCAAGTGGTGACAGAGTTTACGGATATCAACTGCAAGTGGTGATGCGTATTAAAATGCGTTGTTTATCTATTTGATATTATTGGATAGGGCAATTTATTTAAAAAAAGCAAAGGTTTTTCTGCTTACTTTTAATTGCATAATGATTGATTGTTGTTGAGTTCTTTTTTCTCTCATAATTCACGTAATCTTGGTTTCAATGGATGGTTTTTCTGCATGCTGTCCTTCCGTTATATTTTAATTAATACTGTACATGACACTAATTAAATGCAAGAAACATACGTAATCGCACTAGAGGGACTCTAATCCTTTTAATACATGAAATGGTAAAAGGTGTTCCCAGTACTTCTTTTCAATGGTAATAGAGAGGAACAATGATACACTCAGAAATTTTAAGACATGTCATTCTAAATATCACAGGATGAGAAATGTGAGTCATCTACCGCATTTTTGTATATGAACAGCAAATAATGTCCTATTAAACAGTGCGCTATACAAATCAATTACATACTTGATAGCTGAATAACCAAGTGTGCACACGGAACAATTTAATTAAATCAATGGTCATCCATTACAACTTACGAACTTTGCCCTGTCGCTAACCTCGATCAATTGACAATAACGATGTTAAAACTTGCTCTTACACTGGAGATCCGTTTCTGATGATAGGCTTCGATGTTTAACACTCACGATTACAACACAGCAATAGTGCCAACTTTTCCCCGTCCCTTCCTTGCTGTCACGCAATTAATTCTTCCCCTTTATACGCTGGTAGATGTTCATGTAAAATCTGCTGTTATTCGTCAGTGTGATGATTAGCTTAATTCCTCCTTAATCGCTTTTACACCTATTCCACCCATACCCGTAAACCTGTACCTATGCCCTAAATGTTGCTCTAGCTGCAGTAGCCTACATTGCTGTCGAGGTCTAGTTCCCAAGTCCCTTCTTCTGTCGCTTCATGGCCGCTCTATACAAGTTTGCCTTTTTTTCTTCTGTTATTCATTTCTAATTTTTGTCGTAGAGTCTCTCACGCTCCAAACCGTACAACGCGCTGTTGTGCCTATGAGTCTTGTGGAGCTAAGCATATTTCTCGGCCCTCTGCTGACCGTCTAATGGTTTGTTTACGCAGCTGGCCATACGGCGCCCTGTAGTCCCACACCTCCAACGTAGCTGTCGATACATACACTTTGTCGAGACATACATTTTATGTCGATACATACACTTTATGCATTGCCCTGAAATATGAAAACCTATGCATATATCATTACTATCACGAACGCTGCAAGCGGTGAGAGTTTACGGATATCAGCTGGAAGTAAAAACTGAGTTGATAGATACCAGCTACAAGTGATGGTTCGTTTGTTTATTAATTTTCGTGTGCTGCTGTGTGAATTCTATATCGTAGACCACTTACTCAAGCGCAGTAGCAGGGCCTAGCTGCTCTGAATGATGCACCATTCATCTGCCATATGTTTGAAAGTTTGAGAAAATACTCAAACAATATTTGCCTCTACGGCAATGGTGCTCACATTTGTTTCATAAATTACTGTCAACCCTCGATAAGACGGACTACTAGGGGGGAAGGGTGGTCCGGATTAGCCGGCCTAAATACATAATACATTATACTGTATGCACTATACTGCTGTATACTTTAAAATATTTAGCCTGTGGGGTAAAAGGAATTACAATATTAACTACTAAAAAGTACAGTAAAAGTTATTTATTTATTTACCGTCCGTCTTATCCGATATCCGGATTACCGAGGTCCGTCTTATCGAGGGTTGACTGTATTCATGGAAATTAGCTGCACTACTTCTATTGATTTCTTTGACATCAAATTGCTGCGAAACGCAGGGTGTGAGGGTTAAGAAGCACTTTAGTTTCGTTTTGCTTTGAAAAATAACGTTAATAAAAGTTTGAAAGTGTCTCAAATATTTGAAATGGAAAGGAGTTATCCTGCTCTGAGTAAGAGAATTTGTAAACTACTAAAACAGACGTGGAACTGTGAGACGTGACTTGATGGGTGTCATAGAGGTACAGTGTTGTAATACTGAAAGCAGCAGCTGCTTTCTATAGCTTTAGTCTTAGATGTAAGCAGAAATTTAGCGCAATTAATAACGTAGAAGTTTGCAGTAATTATTGACTGCATTAGTTCAGTGTGGTTTGACACCAGTGCACTTTCTATGTACTTACATCAGACGGCTGGCCAATTTTACGATAGTTTTTCAGAAAGTGGAGCATGCAACACTTCCGCCCCATGTCACGCAACGCAGAAAACTGATTTTCAGTTTTTTCTGCCTTTAGATTGGTAAAGATTGAACGAAGGGAATACAACCCGCAATTCTCACCTCAGGCCTATTGCGACCGTAGGTCTGTACTAGTCTTACGCATTAACATTTTTTAGCACGTCTGATCCTTGAGCACGCATAAATTACTGTGTCAATATTTGTGTGTGCTCATCTTAACACGTTTGTTGCGATTGTCCAGCCGGTGCAAATCTTTACTTTGTACACATAGGCACTAAAAGACTTGGAAAAAATTACAGAACCTAACCTAAGTGACCCACCGGTGGGTCGTATCGCACTCAACGTGTTAATGAAGGTATTTTGGTTAATCTTTGCTCTCTTCTCGTTAAATTTTTTCGAAAACTGAGAAAAGAAAACTTTTAAATTTGATAGCATTGGGAAGAGAATGTTCATATGCAGAGGCATATAATTTTTTCTATTGTGTAGTGGTATCAAATATCCTGCTTGCCATTTTGTTATATAACATTTCATATATTCAGTTTGATTTGATAGTGGTTAATCAACTACATGGTAGAAAAAAGTGGAATCATGAAAAACGTCCAAGAACTTCTCATGCTTGGGTGTATTTTATTTTTAGTTCTATTATTCTGAAAAATTTCAAGGCAATGACACTTTGCTTGCGAAAATGCGTTTGCTTCGCGGTCTTAAAATATTATTGAATTCTTAGTTTTTCCTCAGACGTTGTATAATTTATGATGGTACTGTTTTGTCTAATTTGACGACAAATCTCTGATGCCCGCAGTATTTCGCGTGTCTTGTTGATAATTTAATTATAATTCGTACAGTTAATTTGCAGGGTTTTGTCCTGATTCAGCCGAACTACCTTCCCTTTCTAGAAAATTGAATGCAAGTTTCATTGATACACTCCAAGTTTGAACGCTGCGTTATCCCTTCTTAACAATTCTAGACGTTCAGAAGTACGTTTTAGTGCTCACTTTGCTGAAACTTAAGTCTCTTATATTTAAATAGATAGTAACAGTAAACATTTGTTAATCCCGATTTTGAACTAACATCCGCGTCACCTATTTCATATATGTAGCCAAGACTGTTTGCTTTGTTATACTAACACTCACAGTTCTAGTCTCCTTGTTTTCTAGTCAAGTCATTTGAACGTTCTTTGAGCTGCTGAACTCAAGAAACGTTTTTCTTGATAAGTTGAACTTTTCTTTTTTAATTTTAAAACTTTGTCTGAAAATCCTTCTTCAAAAGTGCGGTGGAGAGAATTGTTAAGGATGATTTGGCTGTAGGAAAGATGTGGCGAGCTCTTTCCTGATGTCCTCAATTAACCCTTTAGCGACGAAAAGGACCATACGGTCTTTGGGAGAATTGTTCTAATAATTAAACAGTGAGTAATATGAGATTGCTACTAGGTTTGAACGCGGCGGCATGTTACAGCGTCGTTCTTTTGGCTGCCTGGCTCTCAGCGTACTTCATTGCATCAGAGTACAGACGGTCTTTGTGAGCTTAAACGTAGAAACTAGAAAAAAAAATTGGTCGCTAAAGGGTTAACATTGGGAATGTCACGCTTCTGAGAGGCATCCCTGACTGCTCCTCGGAGGGTGAGCAATGGTTGTAGGGGTATGTGATCATCTTATTTTAGTCTGGATATTCTTTCGTTGTTTTCATTCTGCTAGACTTTGACCAAGCTGTTTATTATCATCGACCATTAGTACCGTCTCCGATGACTCAGCGTGGCCATTTTTGTGGAAATATACGTAAAGGAATCGTCGAAAAAAGGTTGGCTGCTTCTCTTCTTGCAACTCGATTTTTTCATATTAATAATGGCATAGAACACTTTATTTTCTCTGCAGTTACCCAAAGAACAGCTTGCATGTGTTTTACTCTTTCGTATTATAAATAGTCAAAATTTTCTGAAAGTAACGAGAACGGAAGGTATTTTTACAATAATACTGTCTGTAAGTCTACGACATCTTCTTCATTTTTCATTCGTATGGATTGTCGTATGGTCCACCCCAAGTCCACCTAGATCAGGAGGGTAAATGAAACTGTACAGGTTGGACAAAGAAATTTATCAGTTTGTTCGTGCTTGGTCAACTCGCCATGCCATCGTGCTGGGCCCAAGCAACACGATTACGTTCGCGTAAACGCGCTACCAACTCGGCAAATTAGATCTCTACTCAGTCGCTTGTGTCTGAATGAAGTTCGAGTAATTTTCTTGTTTCGGGTAATATCGTTCTTTAGGATGTATTACAGTTGTCTGTCATTCTGCCGAGTTGCTGAATAAAATGTAGCGAATTACGTATGATATCTTGAACTATTCTAGTCAGAGTTCCTAAACCGATGTCCTAAGGGTCAAAGCTTTATGTTATGTTGATAAACTGAGCTTTTTTTTGTTGAGATTTTGTGCTGTTGCAATACTTCAGGAGCTGTAGTAGCAATGTTCTTATACTACATGCGAATTAAGATCGTGTTAGCGTTATCAGAGTTAGTTAGAATTATCGCTTTAGATCGGATGTGACATGGGGAAAAGTGTACGGTGAATTAGCTCATTTATGGACATACTTCTGTCCAGAGATGTAGAATTCGTGCCACTCGCACGTTCACGCTATCGAGCCAAGATTATTTCCTTTGTGTACGGTCGCGCTTATTTTATTAGTAAAGTGAAGGTTTTCATTTGAAATATTGGGAACCGTTTGTTTCAATACATATTTACTCATTACAACAGCTCGATGTTAGTTTTTCTTAATCCTTAATATTAGAGGAGACTTTAAAAACGGCGTAATAAAAACGTGTACTTAAACGTAGCTGTCGACAAAACTGAAATACTGAAAAGAAGTACAGCATCATTGAAATTAAAAAATATTCACAGTTGGACCCTCCTTCGCATCAAGATTGTTATGAAAACAATATTCCACAGAAGATTTACCTACTTGTGGCTCATCTCGCCCACTAATTTCATGAAAAGCTAATTACCGACACTCGAAATATCAAGTAGTTTCACAATTGTTTGAGAACGTGTAGAGTACGGGGAAACCGTAGAAATCTTGTACCCTTGTATGACAAGTGACATTAGTTTCCCTGACTCCTGGTAACCTTACAATAGTGCAAGTATATTGGTATAAGCTCATTAACGAAAGCTTAGTCATGCAGTTCCGCTCCTTCCAGAAGCACAGCTACAAGAACTGAACTATTTTCTCTACGAAACTCATCGAAATAGCCAGAAATACAATAAATAAACAAGAGAATAGCACAAAAATACTCAAGGACCGAACATGTCAACATAATTGAAAAGAATTAGGCTGGATACTTGTGCAAAGTTACTTGTTATTAAGTGGATTAGACTCGAAGGCGCATCACGTTGCAGTCAAAATTTGTTTATGAAGAAGGCAAAGAGACTCCCGTAACAGAAGCTAGCGTAGTGTCACAGTCCTTTCCTCAGATGTGTGAATTAAAAATATTCAGGGAAGTTTACGAAATATTAAGAGTATATTAATTATTATACACAAAATTCTGCATACTAAACCGAAGATGCTGGAACAGAAGACGCTTTATTTAACGTACTTTTCCATAAATCTTTTATGGAATTCTGACCTTAAGGAATCATTGATGAAGGATTTTTGCGAACTGTCAGGTTCTGATGCGGCGCAGTTTTTGAAAACGACATCGTCGTCCCACCGTCTCTTGACCTTCATGTCTGACTTGGTGGGGTTAAAATGAAGCAGCGGATTTCCGCTGATGATGTTTTCCATTCTAATTCTCTCCTGATTTTGGTGTCGAATTTGCTGCTGTTTGGACTCCTCCTCAGCGCGTTCCTTCCTGATGTGCTCGAGTTCTGCCATGAGCGCAGCCTCGTCATCAGAGTCCGAGTCATCATCAGAGTTGGAATCCTGCGGATCATCCGCGTCCAAATTGGCAGAGGCGATTTGGTCCAACCTTGGCTTTTTGCTGGTGCTGGACACGCTGGACGTGGCATCTCCCCTGGACCTGGCGGTGCCCCGCTTGTCAGCCTGCACGACGCGCTCCCTGTCCTCCAGCTCCCGACGCAGGTCGCGACCGCGGAGCTCGTCAGCGGTGGTCTGGCCAGTCTCACGGTACTTGAGGCGCGTGTGTGAGGGCAGGTCCCGTGACGAGTACTGCTTGCTGAGGGCGCTCAGATCGCGCTCCCCTCGCCCAGACCCTCCCTTTGCTGGCTCGAAGGTTGGTCTCGCCGCAGTCGTCATTTTAGCAACGAGTGGACGGAAGACTCAAAAATTAAACTTGACCGACTTCAGCTTCAACACGAATATATCAGCAAGGAATGCAAGATTTTCAGCTTTAATTAAACCCTAAATTAGAAAAATTTTAGACTTCAATTAATGGATGATTGCAGACAAAACTTAAATGACCATTAATAATTTCAAAGGTCATACATATTTCTAAGAGGCAATGAAGTGTTCTCAAATTTTTCAAGCAACACTAGCTATAACCTGTAAATAATGAAGGTCATCTAATCCTGGTATTCTGTAATTACTCCAAGTTCTGCACAAAGAAAAAAAAATTGAGAACATGACAAACTACATTTTTGACAATAAAAAAACTTCATGTTTAGTGGTAGGAATAATGCCCAAATGAAAAATACACATGAGAAAGCATGCTTAATACCACACAACTTTGTCATAGTTAAAGGGTCAGTATCTTTTCATCCTTTAAGTTAACTTCAGAACCTTACATTTATGTTGGTACTCTTCTCTACCTAACCCACATGCTAATCTACCTAAAATTCTAAGCTTCAAACTCATCTTTCTACTATACTGTGTTAACACCTCTACTTCTTTCCTTTTGTCTCTATTCTTCCCAGCACTCTGTGTTAAAGTCTCTAGTAATTCTTCTAGCGTCACCAACCAACCATGTTAGTGTGTATCTGAAAAATTTATTCAAAAATCAAAGTACTAACTAAAAATTTTTCATCAACTGAAGAAGCAACTTCAAAAATTTCTTTCAGGTTTATTTCACACTAAAGACTAACTTTCAGAGTTAACAGTCTACAGGAAAAATTAAGAAACATTGAAAATGAGCAGTAAAGTTGAGCCCCATCAGAAGCATAATATAAGACAACCCAAAGTCAAGGTCTCACCAGAAGCAAGATACCCAGAGTGGTCTCCAAGTCTAGTTCCATTAGAAACAATAGTATGTAGTGTGTATGCTCACCTATTCACAATGAAAACAGTAAGGTTACTCGTAAGAATTTGCTGGGGATTTCATTGCTACACTTTAACTTTTTATTTTCCTATTCTTAGTATCCATGAAGGTGTGACCAAATTCTTGCACAAGTGTTTTTCTGCTTCTTTGTGTGTCTTTGAGATGCACATATGTACTCTGCATTGCTGGTATGACAGACCGTCATGAGTGACAATGAAATTTGTGCCTCACACTCAACCTTCATAGACTTTAACTGGAATTATTATCCTAATGGAGCAGAAATAGTGGCAGAATTTACTTTAATGACAGTGCTATTACACAATCACAGATACAACATTGCATTATGTGGATTATATGCTAATGAAACCATGACCACTTTTCAGAGTGAATTGGGCATACAAAATAATTTACATATGTCTCATTAATATTAAAGAAGCAAATGTTGTAGACTTCAATAAGCTAGTTAAAATCCTAACATGTTTCTCATCACAGAATAAATGCATTTAGCTATTCTGGTTAACAATTTATTACAAATCTACACAAAGGCAGCAAAAGACTTAAAAAAACCCTCAAATAGTCAAGGCACTGACTGACAAACAAATACAGAGTTACTCTAACATTTATCAAAGTAGAGCCATTGTACTGAACAGTGTCTTGGCTCATACAATAAGGTCTGGCAATGTAACTGAGTGAGGAAGAATCATTAAAGAGTAGCACTAAAGATGAGATATGATGCAATATAGGAACCTCTACTACACTGCTTTATTTGTATCACCACAAGCCTTCAGTCACCGATACTTGATAGTGTTACTTCAGTTCAGTTGACCACTCTAATCACCCAAGTTAGTATTAAGTAATGGAATAATCATTTGAGGATGGAGTGAGCAAGGACAACATGAGATATTCATGCTAAAAGCTACTTAATGAATGCATCACAGGCCTGATAAAAAGTCATGGAAAAGAAAAGGAAGGTCTATCTATACAAACATCATAAAAAATATACAAGGACTTAGCCTCAGTCATACACAGACAGAAAGGTGAGAAAGTGGTAAAAGCTATGCAGTGGTGGGGAAGAATAAGCAGTGTGGCTAAATATAGATCAAATAAGTGTGAATGTGTCAGGAATTTGGAAGTATGTTTCAGTACCAAGCATAATGTTTGGCATGAATATCATGGCATGGAATGGAGACCTAGAAAAGTTGGAGGTGCTGCAGAATAGGGTAGGGCGTTTGGTATTAGACGCCCTAAAATGGACGGCTGTAGAAGCTATTAGAGGGGATCTAGGGTGGAGTATGTTTTCTGCACGAATGATAACGGCTGTGTTGAATTATAAGGTGAGGATTGAGCATATGGAGAATAAAAGGTGGGTTAAACAAGTCTTTGAATGGAATCTGAGTGAAAGTCTTTGGGAGAAAATTTGCTAGGGGCACGCAAGAAAACTGAAAATTCAGAAGACTGTTCGTTATAGAATTGGAAGACCTATGGACGATTGGGTATTGAGAAGTCGTGGAGGTAAAGGAATGGCGTGGGATTGCAATAAATGGAAGAAAGAAATTGAAAAACTAACAAAAGAGTATGGTCTGAACAAATGGAAGCATGGTATGAATGACACTGCAGACATAACCTTGTATTCCCCTCATTCCACCTCCATGTACACCTATTCACACTTAATGCCTTACATCTGATGGCAAACAAGAGTTGGCTGCCAAAACTTCCATCATAAAACATTTCAAACCTTGATACATTATTACCAGCATACCAAATTAAATTAGTTTTCTTATTCATACTATGCTCCCATTTGTTCAGGCCATACTCTTTTGTTAGTTTTTCAATTTCTTTCTTCCACTTATTACAATCCCACTCCATTCCTTTACCTCCATGATCTCTCAATAACCAATTGCCCATAGTCCTTCCAATTCTGACACAAACAGTCTTCAGAATCTTCAGTTTTCTTGCATGGCCTCTGCAAATTTTCTCCTGAAGACTTTCACTCAGATTCTATTCAAATATTTGTTTAACCCACCTTTTATTCTCCATTTGCTCAACACTCAACTTATAATTCAACATAGCCATTATCATTCTTTCAGAAAACAAGACTCCACCCTAGATCCCCTCTAATAGCTTCTACAGCCATCCATTTTGGGGCACCTAATGCCAAACATCCTACCCTATTCTGCAGCACCTTCAACTTTTCAAGGTCTCCTCCAATCTATGCCATAACATTCATGCCAAACATTATGCTAGGTACCACAAAATACTTCCAAATTCCTCTGACACATTCATACTTATTTGCTCTATATTTGGCCACACTGCTTAGTCTTCACCACTGCATAGCTTTTACCCCTTTCTCACCTTTTGCTCTTGCACATCCATCTTCACTCAACATACATCCCAGGTACTAATATTCCTTAGTTCCACCTATCTTCCTTAGTTCTGCCTATCCTAACATCTCCAATATTCTACTCTTTATCTCTGTCAGTCTCATCACCATTTACAACCATGACTTTACTTATATCTCCTCTAAATTTCACCTTGAAATCTCTACTGTACCCATCCACAATCTCCAAAATCCTTTGCAGTTCCTGCTCTGATTAACTAACCACAACAATGTCATCAGCATACAGCAAACAACTCAGTTTCTCCTCTCCAACTTTCAGTCCAAAACCACTCATTCTTACGTGGACTAGCAATTCTTCTGTACATAGTCCTAACAGTAAGGGAGACAGGGTACAACCCTGTCTCACTCCTCTTTCACTCCTCACCTGTCCCATCACTAAATTGCCAAGCCAGTATACTGCACATGTATTCTCATACAAACTTTTCATGATGTTCACTATCTTCTCACTAAAACCAATTTTTCCTAGCATGTCTAGCAACCTCCTACGGTCTACTCTATCATACACCTTCTCAATATCCAAAAATACAAGATACACCTTTTTATTTTCCTTCCCCTTTCAATTATTTCATTTATCACAAACAAATTATCTTTACCATGTCTATCTCTCCTAAAACCATTATGTTCTTCCCCCATTACTCCTCTTTCTTCTACCACATGTTTCATCCTTTCATTTAGGATTCCACAAAAAATCTTGACTTACTGTATCAACCAGAGCAATAGGTCTATAATTCTTTAGTTCTTTCATATTCTCATGTCCACCGTTATGCAATAAAACTACATTACATTTATTCCACTCATCTGGGTCTTTTTCACTCCTCCATATCTCATCAAACAAATGTCTCAACATTTCAATTATACTCCCACCACTGTGCTTACAGAACTCATATGGAATTTCATCAGGGCCACTTGCCTTCCCATTTTTCACCTTTTTTAAAGAAGTTTTAATCTTCACACATATAAATTTATCTTCTATTTTTAAATCATATTCCCCAATCTGAAGAGTTACTTGTTCTTCATCTATCAATGGCTCATTCATTCCACCAATGTCTTCCCAAAACTCCACAACTGCTTTCACCATTTGTCTCTGATCACTCACTTTGCATCCATCAATTACTAATTCATGGATTTGTACTTCATTACTTCTATTATTGCCTGGTATGAAATTATACCACTCTTTAACTCCATCTGGACCCTTGTTTCTGAGATTCTCAACTTTTTGTCTTATCTTTCACTCTAGCTTCATATATCATTCTTTTTACCTTCTTTTGCTGAGCTTTGTATTCATCCCATGCACCTTGCCATTCCACTTCTGGAATCCTATATCTTTCACACAATTTCTGCATTTGGCATTGTTTTTTATTCAAAATCTTTCTTCTTATTCATTCCTCCTTTATCTCTCTTGTAAACCACTTGGCTTTTCCAGTAAATCTTCTACACTTTACTTTCCCAATTATCTGCTCTGCCGTAGCATACAACATCTTTGCCATCTCTTTGTTCATGTCATTTACATTCCCATTTCTATTCCATACACATCTTCTAAGCTCTTTATCAAATTCTTCCCAATTTGTTGCTTTCAAATGCCAGTTTTCCTTTACAATGCTCATTTCTTGCATAACCTCCTTTTGATCCTATTTGTACTTAAAAACAAGCATTCAGTAATCAGTATCAATATCTAATTCATTTTCATCCACATACATTTCTCTGACATGCAGTCTTGCTTCACAATTCACTAACACATTTAATTACTGCTTTCCATTTCTTACTCTCCCATGCATGCAAACCATTCCCTATTGAGAGTCAAATTTTCAAACTCATTTCCTTCACAGAAATCAATCAATTTATGCCCATTTTCATTTACTTTCTCTTCAAGTATACCAACATGGCCATTCATGTCTCCCATTACAATTAATGGGAACCTGCTAAATTCTTCCACTACTCTTTCCAGTATGGTATACTTCTTCACATTCTCTTCCTGCACTAAAGGTCTTGTAGTTGTCATATAATACACAACTCGAATGATGCATTTATTTGCTTGCACTTTTTCACAAATTATCAAAATATCTTAACTCTCAAGTTCATTTCCAACACAAATTTCTTCCAATTTCAATTTAAAGCATTCTTCACAATCAGTCCTACTCCTCCACCCTTCTTCTGTCACTTAACATGACCTTTACTCACCATTTGATATTTGTTGTCCCTACACACCAACCTCATCCTATCATGCATCTGAGTTTCTACTATACCTACCCAGTCTAGTCTTTCCTTCTCAAATTCTTCTGCCAGGTCAGCAAACTTTCCTACCTTCCATCCATGCACATTTATGCATCTAAACTTTACAACATTTCCAGTACATTTATCTACTCATTTTTCATCAACTTTCTTTCAGTCCATTCTACCTTCTATGAGGAGATGGGTGGCCCTGATCTAGCAGATGAATCTCTGGGAGAGCTGTGTCTCCCCTTCTTGCAAAAGGTAGAACCTATCTCCCAAGAAACACCCAGCCTGGATCAGATCATTCATATCCAGGAAGCTAAAACCAACTTCATGCTTCCCTACATTCTCTGCTTTCACAACAATTATCTTCTCATGCAAATTTCTATTCACCTCTTTCCACAATCATTCATACTGCTCATTACAAGCCAGTTTTTTCAAACTTGTGACAGCCACTCTCACATTCTTCAGTCATGCTCTTTCAACCACTTTCATAACCGTATTCACTGTCGCTTCACTTCTATTCTCAAGCAGTCCATTTCCACCTCCTTGTACTATTACCATGCCTTCATCCATGTCATCAGTCACCTTTTTAGCATACTCACAAATTTCTTTTACTCTTTTTCCTCTCACACTTGTACATCCACTACTTCCAATCATCCTTACATACCTATCAATATTCTTAACCATGCTATTTCCACATATTTTTACCACTGGCCTCACTACCTTGCATGCTCCTCTTTCTATCATGTTCACCTTTTATCACATCCATCTCATTTATTCTTCTTCCCCCCTACTTTTATCCAAGGACCATTCATTTTTTTTATTCATTCTATTTTGTTCCTTATCATTTGTTCCATTCTTCACAATCATCCTCCTTCCATTCACTTTTGCCCAGGGACCATTCATCTTCACATTTCTCTTGTGCACCTGGCACCATCATTTACATCACCATCCACTTTTCTTTTACTTCTTACATCTTCTCCTCCTTTCATCCTCTAACTCTCTCCTGAGAGACACAACTTCTGCCTTCAGCCTTTTAATCTCATCCTCCATCTCCATGTTTACATCAGCTATTTTCACTTTTTTCATTCACCATACACTTCCAGCAATCAAACACAAATTTATTCCTCTCACTTTAACTCATCTCAGTCAAGCCCTTGCATGACTCCAAATCCACTCACATCTTACACGTCATGCACTCAACCATGTCACGAGGTCCAGCATTCGTAGACTTACCGCCAGCCATTCTGTGTCCGAATTTTGTAAAACTAATTTGCTCTCACCTAGAAATAAATTCAACAAACCAAATTTCCTGTATTCTCCTTATATTATTCAAGTCACTCAAGCTAAAAACATTCAACCTAGCTAAAACAGTCAATCAAGCCGAACTAATCCAGGGAAACAGTCAATCATGCCAAACTGCCAAAACAGTCAATTACGCCAAACTGTCGTTCAACAACTATCAATTAGTACAACAGGTCAAGCCTCTTGTATCTTTTCAGTTCAAAAAATGCACCTTCACAAACTCACGTTTTAACACAAATTCACCACGTTTTCCAACCACCGCATCATGGTGGACCGTGGTCTCTAGTCTAATGAACCATCGAGTGGTGCTTTATAGTGATCCGTCTATAAAACAGTGTTACCATATTATTTATCTGGAATCCCTCATTGTCAAAACTCGCTAAACTCTGATAAATTTGGCTAATGTTATAACCAACACTAGGCAAACTTTCAATTTCTATTTGATAAAGATGTATCTAAAACATTAATTATACCCTACCATGTGATAATCAGCAAGAAAGTATTGCTCGATGGGATCAACAGCATGAAAATTTTGCTTGCTCAATGTGATGATCAGCATAGAAATGTTGCTCAGGATAATTATTACTATGGTAAATATTTACTCTAAAAGCTATCATCAATTTTAAAGACAGTTGTTTGAAGGAAAAATCTTCCCATAAAGGTCGTCCCTTCCACCTACTAGAAGAATTAAAGGTAGTGCAACGCTTAACTTTAAGGCCAACTTTAGTTTGAGCCTTTAATTCTATCTAAAAAACACGCATACAACAAGGTGACCGACTCCAAGACAATTCGAAACTACCAACACAATTTAGGCTTCCTCTCTCAAATTCTTTAACAAGGTTATTTACCTCTACTACACTCTATCCACGCACATTTACACTGTGGGCAGAAAAACGTAAACACGCCTTTAATTAAAAATCTTGATTGTTTGGGAAAATCTTATCTTCCCTTACCGCATATCATTCGAAAGCATGTTAATTTGACTTTGAAGATGAAGTTTCGTTATTATTGTGTACTATAAAATAGCTTCCTAGGGAGATAAACGAATGGAGGTGACTGCACTTCTTCGTATGGGAATCAAAGTGAGTGAGGTCGCAAATCTGGTTGGAGTGCCCCGTACCATACGACCGTCTACGCTATCGAACGTGCTAGCAGTCGTCAAAAGAGTGTTATGGATCAAGACAGCTTGCAGGATGTCATTCAAAGCAGTCCCTTGACCTCCATGCGCCAACACGCCAGGATGCTCGGAGTTGGAACGGCCACAGTTGGACAAGCAGTCTTCTTTTTCTTCTTCTTCTTTGTTGTGTTTATTTGGGGCTTCAAATACTAGTCCATGTAGCCCCAAGACTGTAGGTAGGTTAATTTTTTCTTTTGTTTGCGATGTTTCCTTTGTTCTAGCCTGTATCGGTGGTGGCTGAACGTCCTCCCATCGGTGGTGGATGAACGCCCTCGCATCGGTGTTGGCTGAACGTCCTCCCATCGGTGGTGGATGAACGTCCTTGCATCGGTGTTGGCTGAATGCACTTAAGTTAGCGCTCCTTTTCCACGTTCATCTCAAATTCCAGGTAATAGTAAACTTTACCACCCATGTTTTGGGTAGCAATCTGAACTTCAACTTCGAGACTGAAGACACGCCTGAGAGGGTATTATCCTGCGACCGTAATTCAAACGCTCGTGATGATCACTCGTAAGACACATCAGAAAACATAACTCTCTTGCATGTTGGTTGGTTTGAAAGGGACTTCAGTAAATTGGGTAAAGGGAGCAGTAAAAATTCCTTCTTCACCAGTTCCTAAATCGTGTTTTCTTCACTCAGTCTTACCAACCGCTACATTCCAACCAGACGTTATCTGAGAACAATAAGCTGAGTTATCTTTCTCATCCAAAAGTTTACGTTATCCATTAGTAACTTGATGTTCAGACTGAAGGCCGACAGCAGTCGGAGACTACCTGTGTGTAGCCTCCAGCCGGCTCCCCCAGCCCTGTCGTGTACTTGTCAGAAGCTCCTCACCACGTGTTTCCACCACCTCGTCAAGATCACCCGGACAAGCAGTCGTAAAGCTTAGAGGCAAGTCCCTTGTCATTTTTGAGAGGCCTCTACTCACGCCAACCATCCGCATCAAGCGTTTTGAATGTTACCAGAGGCTTATGAATGATTTCAAGTCTGCCCCACCTGGTTTGATGATCATCTTCTCATCAGAGAAGACTTGGACAGTCGACACGGTGAGAAACATTGAGACCTGCGCTTTCCACCCAAACATCACCACCCTTAAAACATCTGCTGACCGGGGATGGATGACCATGAACACGGACTACGTTGTTAAGACCAGTAAAATGTCAAGACCAGTAAAATAAATAAAAACTTCCGGCCCCGTATCAAGGCCATTATCGCTGCGGATGGTGGCTATATTGAATAACATTGAAGATTAGAACGGTATTTTTATTACCGAATAACTTTACTCACTTTGATGAAAGAGTTTATGAAGTACCTAGATCACAATATAGATTTAGGGTTTGTTCAATTTTTTTAGCCCACCTGGTACGTATCCAAATTTAAGCACACTGTCACTTCCATTCGTCACACTGATCTTATCCATCTTCCATCCACTTCTATCCAAGATTCATTCATCTCATTCAGTCACTATCCAAGGTACACCTGCAACAACCTGTTATTCCAGACACGTACAATAGGCATTTAACTTCAGTCTTTCTTTAAAGCTTTCCGACTCCAATGCGATCAGTTTAGATGAACCCTGTTGCCCAGATGCTATATTTTTCTATTTTAAGTACGGAAGAGAACAACTCTTACTTAAAACAGCTAAATACACACTACTGAGTGAAAAGAAATTTGATCTGCTGGTAGTATTTTTAACAATATCAAGGCAGATCCTAATTTTTTAATGATTGAAATGTAAATCGATATCTGATATAACAAATAATTTTATTCACTTTGTATGACAATGAATTATAGAATATGTGGATATTTTTTGCCAAGATTCAAGCATATAATATTTTCTTTGAAACATTACCTCTACAAGGAATTTCTAGATCATAAAAATATGAAAGGCCTTGAA
This sequence comes from Trinorchestia longiramus, assembly GCA_006783055.1. Lineage (NCBI taxonomy): Eukaryota > Metazoa > Arthropoda > Malacostraca > Amphipoda > Talitridae > Trinorchestia > Trinorchestia longiramus. The sequence goes on from VCRD01000493.1 coordinate 199,820, forward strand.
TTTTAAGCGTAAAGGTGGAAGCGATCCAGAAAAAATATATCACGGCCCAGGAACCATAAACTTTTATCATTTGGAAGTATTGTACGAAAACCATCATGCTTCTGTAACTATAAAAAGAGCATCTATCTTGATTGATTTTTATATCACGACAACACAATTCACCACAAATGCAGTCACCGCCAAGGGACACCTGAGTAACGTATTTTTAGACTAAATAATCCGAGGGCGATGACAGAGACTCCGTAAAAGAACTGTACCGTCGATTTTCAGGAAATTGCGGATGCTGAGCAGTAACGAGTTCTATGCTTGAAGCACGAGCTTAATGTCTGTATCAAAAAGTTCATATCTGTAACAACATGTTTATCGGTTACAACGACTGCTTTCTGCCTGTAACAACGGCGGGAGAAAGAATGTGTGGGCGATGGAACAAATACTCTACACCTGTATCATTTTATTTGGGGGCAAAACAATGACTACTGTAAACAGGACGTGCACGACTATATAGTGGACTATGCTAGTGGAGGACATTGCATTCTTAGTAACATAACATTTTCTATTGGATAAATTGATCAAAAATTACTTCTTCAAAGCAATAGAAGGGATAATAAGATTGTACAGTGAATTTTAAACCGTTTAATGCACTGTATGTAATGCTTTGAAATACCAATTTTAGTGGGACTTTATATGTTCTATTGTATGAGCTTAGTGGCCACTTTATAGAAAGCCTAGTTGCTGGAGTTTTAGACTTTACAAAATGAATTATAGTACAACTTTTTCCAATACAAACAAACAAACATTCAAACATTCATGCAAATATGTATACAAATAGACATAGAAGCAAAAACCTACCAAACTGCAGCGATTAGTCAGCCAACCGGGCCTTTTTTACAGAGGTCTGAATAAGGACTGCATTCTTCTGCATTCAGGCGAATCTGTACTTCATCCACCAAGAGAAACACATTCTTCTGCTACAGTGTTTGGACTTTGTCAAATGTTTCCCTCAGAACCTGGTCTTTGTCAATAGATGAAGTGATGTACTGCAGCTTGCGTTTACATGACAGCACCAAAAAATCTCTGAGCTGTTCATCATTACACTTTGGGTATGATTGAAGAGCAAAACAATAATCATTCATGGAAAACTGCTTCTGTGATAAAAGTTCCAAATGACGCGTCAGAAATACCAACTTCTTCTCCTTCTCGGTGTCGACACTGGCTGACGTGTGAAATTGAAGAAGAGTGACAACATTTTGGGTCGTTTTGTCAAACGGGATGTCATAGTTCATTGCCAAACGCACAGTTTCGTCGAACTGAGTATATGATCTCAAACCATTGCTGGGATGAAGTGTCTTAAACAGTGGTACACTAATGCTGTTCTTGAACGCACTGAACGTCAGTGGGGAACACAAAGTGGGCTTGTGTTCGATAATCACAGACAGGCTGCACTCACTGAAGTAGTCGGTCATGGACAAACACACAAGCCTTTCTTTCGATCTTGAAATAATCAAGTTCTTGTACTGCTTCTGCAGGTTACGTTCAGGTTTGAAAGCATCAAATGAAGTAATCTTATCCTTCTGAAGAAAATACCTCAGTTGTTGGTCTTCATCTTTCGCAGGACGAGGTGCAGGTTTTGGAGATGGCAGACATGAAGCAGGCACATTGAAGATACTGGGAGGGTTTTCAGGTCTCATAGAACCACCACGCAATTTGATCAAAGGTGGGTCAGCACCCCAGTGTATCTCACAAATGAAAAACTTGTCTGGAATAACGACAAAGTTTTCACGAGGTGGAATAACATCAAGCCACTTCTGTCTCTCAGACTGCTCTTTCGGAAGGCGAAACACGCGGCGACTGTTTTCCTCATTGCAATTACCACTACAGTTCACAACCCCGCACTTGTTTGGTATTTTTAATACATATAATTAGCAATAAACTTTGTAAACAAACAGTATCCACGTAGAAATACAGCCACGTGCCTCGAAACAAACAACAATGTCCTATTCAAACCGAGCGACAGACAACTACAATGTCAGCACTGTAAGAGTTGATGACTGGCCTGAAACTGAAATCGGTGTACAGGCCTCCGCTGGCGTAGTCCACTATATGGCCGTGCACGTCCTGTTTACAGTAGTCTTTGGTGCAAAAATAAAATAATGTACGAGCAGTATCAATTTAACACGAAAACCATAAAGTGCATCGATATTTGATTATAATTTTGGATATTATATGTATTTAAACTACTTACAAGATTTTCCATTATAGTTCCCTATTCATTTTGAATTCCAGTTTCATTCAAGTTATTTACCACTTCCTGGACTGGAACTTTTCTTTTTTTGAGTGAATGTTATCTTGAAGATGTTCACGCTTTCAATTTGACTTCAGGAAGAATTTAATAATATGACTTCAGAAACCGTCATTATAAATTATGATCCCTTTTTGATTATGATACGTAATATAAGTAAATTTTTTCGCTAATTCGTATGATAATGTACATAACAGGAGCCTTGATAACCCTACTTAGGGCTTTGAACTTCGGGCAACCTTCGAAATTGTCAAGTAGTAAGTATGCTGCTCACGATGTGGGAGACCCAAGTTCAAATCCCGTATTCAGTTTCTGACGAGTCTCGGTTGGTGAAATACTGCATGCTTCGACGCAAGACGTCCGGAGTAAAAATATTCCTTGAATAGTCCCTATGAGCATCTTACGAGTTGCAGGACAGAGCACCAGAACAGTCGCTAGGAGAATCATCATTAATCTTGAGATTTTGGCGTTAGCACTTTAATATCCATTGTATGTGTACTACGAAATTGATTGGAATAAAGCCTTTTTTTCCTTTTCTTTACCAGCGCAGGTGACGTCTTTACGAATATTTGACGCTTCACGAGCGGGAAGCTGCTGGGAGCAATCATGCGCTTTTACGACTCGATTGCTCCGTCGCTCCTTCAAGTTTGCAGAAATAAAACAAGGGTTCTGCGGACAGCACAATTGGAGCAATCATGTCTGCTGCAAAACTCAGGCTCGACTCTGGTAAATTGGTCTCTACGGACAGAAGGAACTGTTCCGACTTTGAATTAAGACGTTTTATGGCGAGTTGTAGTCTTTTAACGGGTCTAGAAAAAGTTTTATCGGTGTATTGAGTTTTTATATATTATTGTTTATATGACTAAAGTAATCATATAAAGTTGTTGAATATTTGATGCTCGATAAATTTCAAAGTGCTGTCATACGTGGATTTATGAATTTTAATGTTAAATACACGAAGTTAAATTTAATTGCAACAGTCTTGAATAGATGCAAATGTATATTAATTGCTTTTCCATTGGGTTATTCATGAAATGCGCAATGGCTTCAAAGTTTTCAATGCTATTTTATGACTAGTGATTATACTTTCATCGATTGTTCGTGTCCATATTGTGATGTGAAGTAGAGGCTCGTAAGAACACGTGCAATGATCAAAAAGTTTGAGGAAACAGTTTAACTCACTTAGTCTGTCATCCTACCTGAGTACAAACAGTGAAAATCAGAAGGCTGAGTGGGAATTCGAACCCTCAAATCTAGGACCTGACAACACAAGCACTAATTGTTGGGCTACACTGTAAGATTTACTTTAACTTATTCGTTGAAAATTGTTGCTCTGGATTGAATTGTTTGTATAAAGTTGCCGTAGATTAATTTGTTCAGTTGAAGTCTTAAAGTAAAAATACGTTGGATACGCTTTTAGATAACAAACAGGGTGTTCAATATTTATCGTTACAACTATCCTATTTATGTTTATATATAATCTAAACGTTTACCAGATACTTTTTACCAGATAATGGCTAAAGATCAATAGTAGAATTGCAATTCTAGAGTTTCATAAGTCAGGAAAGTTACTAAGGGACATTGCCAAATCACTGGTTTGAAGAACATAAGCGAATCAAAGAGACTGAAAAGGTAGCTAATAGGCCAGGGCAAGGTCACCCTCGAACAGCTCGAACATCGAAATTGGTAAAATCCACCAGGGAGAAGCTGAGGAGCTGATGAGGAATGGGCAAAAATCTCCCAGACAATCATTCGTGACTCACGTCAGGCATTCTCCAAACGTTTGCAGCAGGTTATCGACGTTGATGGTAAGCATATTGAATAAATTATAGATATTCAGAAACAACAATATTTCAATGACATGTTCATTTAGTTTGATTTGTATAATTTGATTTTATCAATGAATATGGGCAAAAAAGTTGTGACGATGAATATTGAACACCTTGTAATGTTCCCTCACGGAGGAAGCCGTAACTTAAAGTTTCTACTGTTTATTGTGAACTTATTTTAATTTTTAAATATTTTATTTTATAATTTCAATTCGCTCTAGAAACTCTCTTGCAATTTGAAATTGCATGTAGAATCATTCACAGTTTGTATTATTTATAAATAATAAAAAATGCTTGAAATTAGCGACTGAGATCCATTTTATCGAAAGTTTTCTTGATATTGGAAGTCATTCCAAGAACCAGTATTGGCTGCACTGGCCGTTCTTTCAGTTCAGAAATGAATAGCATATTTGTCGGTCTTCGTAATATTGGTTAGATCGACCGGCCCAGGCTGACACGGTATGACCACGATTCTTAATTCTTCTTTATTTTTGGAATATCACCGATCTATTTTAGAACACTGGTAAAATCTGTATTTGAAGATACTCATTACAGTATTGGCCCCGTACGCATCACACCATCGGTTCTATGCACAGTATAGTATTGGTTCCATATGCAGCACAGTATTGGTCTCATATATAATACAGTATCAGTTGCAAACAAATTAAAATAAATAAATGAAAGCTTGCGTATGCCCGTACCAATACGCGTCTTCAAAATGATCAGTCCTCCAATGTTTAGTGACGTGTTTTGTGAGCGAAAGACATGCCAGAGAACGCACCATGACAAGGCCTGTGTTACGGCCCTCCCTCTGTCAATGTATCGCTTCCGCTTCCTAATGCATCGCAACAGTCAGCATTTCCCACATAAACGACCTTTTTCTCTATTTTTCCATTTGTTATAGCGGCGACTCGAGCACTGCCATCTAGTGAGGCAACTTCTTCTTCATCGTTACGAGAACAGCTTTGAGAACGCAGACTTCCGTTACGGAGTTGTACGCGTTACGTTACGCAAACTTTTCCGGACTTATTAATTAATCAAGAGTTTATCAATTAGCCAGTAGTTTATTAATTAACTGTATTATTCTGTATCTGGGGTCTTAAGAACTGGACATTGCAAGTTATGAATAAATGGGATACGCGTGAGAGAGGGGACAGTTTGAAAGCCAGTTTCATTAGCGAGCTCTAGGCATAAATATATGTCAACATGCGCGCACACACACACGTCAAGAGGTGCACATATATATCAACATGAACACATACATCTTCATACACACTAAATTATGAGGGCTAACAATCATGCATAACAAAAATTACGTGTACTACTCGCACAGTAATCACCATTCATTACTCGTTCAATAATCACCATGTATTGCTCGCAAAATCATACTGTACATCTCTGGGGCAATAATCATCATGCCCAACACGAGGCAATACTCAGGGCCTGTTGTAGAGCGCAATAATGATCACAGACGACCAGGGGGCAATAATCAAGGAGAAGAAGGTAATAAATTACCCTGCCGGCAGGACGCAGCTCGACCTGGACTTACAATCACTTCACATTTGAATGCACATGACAGTTCGCCCTTGTCTTCTCACCCGCAATTGTCGTCGGTTACTCGCAATTATCGTCGGTTACCGGCAATTATCGTCGGTTACTCGCAATTATTGTCAGATATTCGTAATTATCATCAGGTATTCATAATTATCGTCGATCATGGTACCCCTGAATCATAATTATGGACGCTTCAATCATTATACATCACGTATAAATTGTGAGTAAATGCATATAAATTTTTACATTATTATTGATAAACAGAAGTCGTGTAGAGTAAATTAAGGCGAAAAATTTCAACATAAAACATATTACTGCATCATTATGCCGTGCAAATAGGCCTAATTAATGTAAGTAGGAAATACATTGATCACACTGCATAATTATACAAGACAGACAGACTAGTAATGCGTGATATCTTCATGCATGACCCGTTGATAGGAAGGAAGGCTCACCCTAACGCATCTAAATTTAATGGACGGTCAGGCGCGTCGGATCTCGAGTTGTAAATCTAACCTCCCACATAACAGTGTGCCTTGCTTGCTCCTGTGGGTCTTCTGTTCTTCTGTTCTTCTGTTTTTCTTTTGTTTTATTTTTTTTACTATTTTTTACTGTTTTTTAGTGTTTTTCTGTAATTTCTGTTCTTCTTTATTTGTTCTTGTGCGTACAACTAGCCTCAGAGATGTGGCAAGTCTTCTCAGTTGCAGGTCTTTTTGAAGACATGTTATGCAAACTCAATTTACATGAATGTTTTACACGACTGTTTTACACGACTGCTTTACACGACTGCTTTGCACGACTACTTTACACGGCTGGTTTACAGCACTGCTTTACAAACAAATAAGAAGAGTTGCTGCAGATCAGCTTTACAGAGGCACAACTTGAGGTGATGATGAGTGATGTGTTCCGTGATGAGACTGATGACGGTGATGAGAGTGATGAGGGTAATGACAGTGATGAGGGTGATGAGGGTGATGAGGGTGATGAGGGTGATGACGGTGATGAGGGTGATGAGGGTGATAAGGGTGATGACGGTAATGAGGGTGATGAGGGTGATGACGGTAATGAGGGTGATAACAGTAATGAGGGTGATGAGGATGATGATAGTGATAAGGGTGATGAGGGTAATGACCCAAATACGCCTGAGTGATGATGGCTTCCACCATTGTGAGTGAGAAAGCCAATCTTACTCCGGGAGGGGGCAGGTCACAAACAAACTAACAAACAAAATCGTGTATTTCCAATAAAGTTGGTACATAAGAAATGTAACAGCATTGGTTTTTAAAGATGCCTTATCATAAAATCCTTAAGTGGTAGGTATTCTATGCATAGTATCATAGATGATAGAACAGCAGTACCTGCGGGTATTCGTAAACATTCACATCACGCAATGAACGTTAAATATACATGGGGAAACAAAAGAAACTTCGCTTTTTCAATGATGACTTAAGAGGTAGTCATTGGTGATACATATAAATTCTGACGTGGTAGGTATTATACGCATTTTAGGTGATAAGCAAATTATTTTCTTTAGGTACAGCTTATACTTGACATCATTACATTTAATTGAATTGGATGGTTAACATCCGCGAAAGACCGAAAAAGGAAAATTATGAGAGCGAAAACTTAAAACATAAAGTTGTGATTGTTATTAAATTGGGATTGTAATTTTTAATTACTGGTTGACCGTATGGTATGGCTTGCTGATGATCGATTTAATTTAAAAATTATTACAGTTATCTGTAAATATCGTGTTTAATATGAACGGGCGTTACGTATCAGAGAAAAAGAGTAACAAAATAAAATAAAATATAACAGTGAATGTGTCAAATTTTCAATACTTAGATGTTGATATAGATAAGAAAAGCTGTAGTAGACTAAAGTTGTGAGGTTTCACAGTCACTTATTGTAGCAAAGCAATTACTGATATTGACGTATAAATTTTTTGATTATGCCTTCGATAAGTAAAAAAAAATAACGTAAACGATTACATATATGTATATATATACATATATACACATCACATACATACACGCATATATATATATATATATATATATATATATATATACATACACATAAATACATACATACATACATACATACATACACACATACGCACACATACATATGTACATGTACATATTATACATATATATATATACATACACACAGTAAACACTAATTCAAATAAAATTCTATTTAGCTTAAGGCAAAACACAATTTATTTTCTATCAAGAAATTTTTTTGTGCTCTATGAAAATTGAACCTTTTTAACATTTAACGTTTATCAGGTTAAAAAAGCACCAATTTATAAGCCTGAAATATAACAGAAAAAAGTAAAAAGTAAAAAACAACCCGGTTTTTGATAAAATTAAATTAGTTGATTTGACTCCAGAGCTGAGAAATTATAGCACGAGTTTGACATTTACGTATGTTTAGTTTGAATATTGTTAACTTTTTTTCAGTTTATACTTGAGTTGTGTGACACCAATACATGGTAGACACTTATATGTAGCATGTTTCGTTACTAAGTTAATTTTGTTTAATCATGCATAGGAGCCAAGATTTCTGTATTTGTTTGCTACTTTGATATGCGAAAATGATGTGTCACGTTTATTTTAAAATTTTTAATTGATTGGTTTTTCTTTATATGCGTGGGCAGTTTATTCCAAAGCAATGCACCCGAAATTGAGAGAGCCCTTTGTCCAGCATCGGACTAGCGGAAAATGATGTTAACATCGTGTTGTCGGTTACGTTTCACACCCATGTTAGTGGGTGGATGGAATTTAACAACGTTGGCAGAACTTTGAGGGCGATATAGAGAGGAAAATACATATTTGACCTTGTGAATGAGTAGTCTTTGTTCTATCGGGGTCCAGTTAAGCTTTTTCATGAGAGGTGTTGCATGATCGTTCTTTCTGAAATTTCCTTTGCATACTACTTTAGCAGCAAAATTCATACATTTCTGTATCTCTTTTTGAAGACCTTTATGTACATCTCCCCAGACCAAGTCACAGTAGTCAAAGCGTGATAACACTAAAGATTGGATGGCTAATAATCTAGTTTTTTCGTCAAGCATGTTCTTCACGCGGTGAAGGAACATCAATGTACCGTTAATTTTGCTGCATGTTTTCTCCAAGAGGGATGTGAAAGACATGTTTTGATCAAACCAGATGCCCAAATTTTTTACTTTTCCTACTGGTTCAATAATGTCATTTCCTAACGTTAAAGTTAAATTCGGGAGCTTTTTTATTGTGTTCTTGGAACCCAAAAATGATGCATTGTGTCTTGCTTGCGTTAAGTTTGAGACCATTTTGGTCGTACTATGATTTTACGTGTTTTAAAAGTATTTCAGCATTTGTTTTTGTCTGAGATAGTTTGGCCATCGCGCGCTTGTCATTGCAATTTGTACGTCATTTGCGTACATAGAAATTCTCGTGTTTGACGGCATTGATGGAAAATCATTGATGACACAATGGCTGGCCAGGAGGGGAGGTAGGTCACAATGGCTGGCCAGGAGGGGAGGCAGGTCACAATGGCTGGCCAGGAGAGGGGGCAGGTCACAATGGCTGGCCAGGAGAGGGGGCAGGTCACAATGGCTGGCCAGGAAGGGGGAGCAGGTCACAATGGCTGGCCAGGAGAGGGGGCAGGTCACAATGGCTGGCCAGAATGGGGGAGGTTAGCATTCATTCACCTGTCACTGATGACAGGTGAGAAAAATAGTCTGTACTAGCACCTTAATAAGCATATTAGCATTAGCATTAGTGAGAGCAGTGCTCAAATTAGCGCTAGCAGAAGCATTAACATTAGCGCTAGCACTATCTTTTAACATTGGGACTAGTGGAAGCACTAATACTAGCACTAACACTAGCATTAACATTAGTCCTAACTCTAACATTAGCATTAGTACTAGTACCGGCATTAGTATTAATAATAACATTATCTCTAGCATTAGCACTAACACCAGCATACTATTGCTGTGTTTAGATGAGTAATGGCTTCTGAATATTAATATACTGACTTTGGTTAGTCTCACAGAAAATATTAATGGTTGGCTCCTGAGTAAATATTGTGACTGGCTTTTGAGTATTAAGGAGAAATATTTCACAGTTGAGTCATGTGAGTGTCGATATAATGTGCAGAGTTCACTTCAGTGCTGCAAACAGACGACTTGAAGTGTAAAAAAGGCGAAGGAATCGATCCTAAGAGCTACGGCAAGAAGGAACGACTAGTATTTCAATTTGTAGGTTCTTGTTCCTTACACAAGTATCGTGTTCGTATGAGTGTTCCCATTCCTTCTACAAATATCGTGTTCCTATTAGTAGTCCCATTCTTCCTACGTGTATTGTGTTCATATTAGTGTTCCCATTAATCTTACAAGTATCATGTTCCCTTTAATGTTCCATTTGCCAGCAAATTGGTTGATTTTGGGGCACAAAGGTGTCAATTAATGCCTTTATGACAGACACGTAGCTGAAAATAAATTAATTTAATTCTAAAGAATAAAATTTCGCACATAAAAACCTCAAATTTGTTTGACACTGCAATGAAGGAAAGAGATTCAAACTCTGTAGTTGATGCTTCGGTGACATCTAAGATTTAAGCTCTAATGAAATTTAAATTTAAATCTTTAATAAAATCTAACTAAGTTTACTGATATCTGCACATTAACCCATTAATGCCGATAATTCTACCAAGTTTAGTAAAACACAATTTTCAACTAAACTGATTTATTTGAGTCTCCTTTACGTAATTGTAAAGAAAAAATGAGATATTGTATTTGTTACCGAAATACAGACCGGCAAGTATACTTGCCACCCGGCAATAAAATAATAATATGCAGTTAATGAGAAATCCAAGTTACAGTGAGGGATTTTCTGCTAGAATCAGTCCATACATTGTCTTTCCTGGGTTTCTTTTTTGGTGTGAAAGGTTTTCATACACTCTGGGTGTACAGGAATGTTGCACACACTGCAAAAATAAATGGTACGGGAGCCACATTCACGGCATCTGTTGTACGGACTTTTGCCTTTATAGGTCCAATGATGCTGACTGTTGTACAGCACTGTATTCACAACAGTCATAGGAACTGGACCTGGTTTCGCCTTAGGTTTCCCATAATTAGTCAGAGTTGATATCACCAGTTGCCGTGAAAATTCTAATAAGCTAATTTTCTTATCATGTTCTCTGAAAAGTTTCCATCCATTTACAACGTGGGCGTTGACAGTCCAGGCAAAAAGAGGCCACCACCATTTCTTTGATCTTATTCTGCATCGGTATGCTGCTACTGTTTGACCAAATACGTCCACGCCGCCCACGTGCTGGTTATAAACGTGGATTGACTGCTGTAGGTCAACTTCAACGTGTTTCTTGTCAACTCGATTCCACCGTTTTGCTTTTTTTGCAGCATCTGAACGAAGTTTGTTGGAGGCAACGCTTACCACTTTGTTATCTTTCCCCTTTACAACTGAAATACAGCTTGTGAACGCTTCATCACTAGTTCCTCGTTCTTTTTTTCCAAGACTTTTCTGGGTTTACAGGGGCACCAGATGGCCGGTCTTCTCTTAGAGTACAAGTGGTTGCGATTTTTTTCTGTGAAAGTTCCTGGAGTAATGCAACTGAGCCAAAGAAATTGTCAACTACAATGTGCTGGTCGGGTTTTAAGTTCACTCTTTCAATCATTTCTAGCACGACGCTCTCACCAAAACCGAAACCCCTATCAGAAATTTTAGTATGACGACCACAATATGGCTCAACGTTATGTAGAAACCCATCAGATGTGCAGATTGCCCAAAGTTTGAACCCAAATCTCACGGGTTTCCCTCTAATATACTGCTTATCACCATGCCTTCCATAATATGGAACCATGATTTCATCAATGCTGTGGTATTCACCACATTTCTCATCTTTATTGGAATTGTTCAAGTGCTCAAAAAGCGGACGCACCTTGTAGAATCGTTTACCATCCATTTTCATGTTATCGTTGATGTACAAGCATCTCATTATTTGATCAAAGGTATCACGTCTCATTGAATTTATCACAAGTTTATTTTGGGTGTCAGGTGACTCACTCCAGTACAGCCGCCTGTAAGGAAGCTTATTGTACCCTGAGAGAATGAGAATGGCTAGAAATAACTTCATGTTGTCTGCATTTATATCGCTACAAGGAATTCCTTTCTGGTGAGCATAGTTTTTACTCTGTTCACACAAAACATTGATCCAATCTTCTGTCCAAAACCGTTCCTCAAAAAATTCTAAAGGATTGGTTTTTGGGGCGTCAACTATCTCACGTGTTTCGCTGAAATCTGGTACTAGATTTGCAACCTTACTTTTATCAGTATGCCACATGTAGACAACCATTTTTCGTCGTTTTGATCCACGGCCAGCTGATGTTGAGGGTGGATTGAACTCAATTTCAGACTGATCGTTGTCCACATCATCATTCACAACCTTAGTGAGTAAAATTCTCCTAGGAAGGTACCCTGGATCGCACATAACTTCGTCATCTGAAGCATCACTATCCTGGTCTGTTGCAGCTTCAGGTGGCTCTATTGCTACTCGGACTTCATTATGCTCTTCTTCGTCTTCTTCTAACAGGAAGTCATGAATTTCGTATAGTGACAACCTGAAATAAGGGTTAAAATATGTTACTACTAATTGTCAAGTGATATAATGGAAAAATAGCGATGCCATAATTTTATTACCGAGTGGCAAGTACACTTGCCACAAATATACATAGTAAAATATAGTGGTCGTATGGGATTAGAATCATGTAAGTGCATACAATATCATTAGAATAACTTTTTTAACAACAGTTTTCAGTATAGTAGTCAATAAATGTGCAATAACTTACGTTTTTTTCTGGCGTAGTAACGCCATTGTTCACAGCAGCAACTTTCAAGGTCAACTGAGCAGGCGTGAAGCACAGCCGACCGCTGTAACTGGTTCTGAACACGTTCAGTACTCGTCTCGTTACCGTTAGACTCCAATCCAAACCCTCACATTCATAGTATTGAAAATCATACATTTTTTTATGTGGCAAGTATACTCGTACTTGCCACGCAGCATTAATGGGTTAAGCTTTCATAAAACTTGTGTGAGGTTTGAAGAGCACACAGGTGCGACAGAACGCCAACGACTGGCCAGCCATTCAGCAGAGTGTTATAGTGATTTCTATTACTCTTCAGTCCCAACCCTCAGACTTCTCTTAGCTCCGAGGCGACACTGACTATCTTTTCTAGACTCGGAACAGAATATCTTTTTTATCTCGTCATACTCGGAGTGAGTGTCTGAGGAGATAAGGGACCGTTGAGTAACCCAACAGGATAAATGATACAGGGATGAATTTCAATACATATATTAAGAAGCACCTAAGTAAAGTAATTCGGTCTTACTACAATGTGAGCTTCCTGTAATATCTCAACCACCAGTGCGCGAGCACGGGCGTAATGAGTGGGCTTAGTAATGAGTACGGTGGGGAATCTTGAGTCGAAGAAAACTTGGAGAGGCTGATGAGGAGTATTGGTGAAGATATTAACTTTGGAAGCGTTTGGTGGAGAGTCCGTGACGCAGCAGCCTCGTTATATGTATAGGGAGGTTGGCTGGGCTTTGCTGCCTGAGCGTGACCGCTCATTGGTTAATGTCGTGGTTCTAGTCGTAATGGGGCCTAGCCCCGTCGTTGAATTCACTTCTTCTGTGCTGTTTGCTCATTGTTCGATGACAGCAAGCCTCGTCACGGGACTCGTGTGTAGTGGAGCCATGCGATTCACTACAGTGTGCTCGCTAGGCAGCAGTGATGGCAACACTGAAATTAAACTTCCTGGAATCAAGAAATCATTCACTGATCCTTGATAAGAACAGGCAGATGTAGGAGCAATGAATTCAGTTTTCAACTTCATGCTTGGGGACTGGACTTTAGATTCTGATATTCAGCCAAATCTTATCCTGGTCACCAAGTCAGTTTGGTTGCTTATGAAGATTCCAAGCTTCTTTTGACAATTGAGCAGATATCACCAATCCAACAGTCCTACACAGTCCAGTGGCTTATAATTTGGTTTTTAGTAAACAAATAGACTTAATACATCACTTTGACTCGGAGAATACTAGAATGATTATCCCATTTTTCCATTGAGTATTTCAGTACCAAATGATGTTATTGGAACAACTCACCGAATTCTTAAACAATAAATGAACATTTTTGCCTGATTTCTAACCTTCTGGAACGAGCAGTTTGTGTTCGCACGTCCTTGGGCCTGAAGAACTCGTCGGAAGCAGCATCATTTTTTTAGCTGGACAAATTCAACCGCCACTGCTTTCGAATCATGTTCTTTGCACAGAAGGTTCTGATCGTTTCCTCAAAGCCCTGCGTTCCTAATGAAAAACTTTCACGATAAAAGTCTCGGTTATTTTCACGGCTGTGATGATTCTAGTGCATCGAAGCGATGTTTTTGAAGTCAAGCACTCGCTTTAGAATCTCGCTGTTGTGTCCGAAAGCCTTAATTCTCTTCTGTGTATAGGATGACATCCTCTTAAGCTTCGCTCCAAGTCCGCCCTTTGAAGACGCGTCTCTCCATTCAACCTCTTTAATGAAGCTCACTGAAATTTACCTCAAATTTTTGCTTGGATTCAGCCAGATAATTGCGTTGCTTTCGAGGCCCCTGATCAAAGGTGGATTCTGTAATGAGCAGTAACACGCTCAATGGCCGTTGTTATGTTGAATTTGATTCTAAACAGATTCTAAGAAAGCGTGGATGGCAAGGAGGACCGATGAAGGAAGCTCCCATGAATAAATTGAAGATTGTTAATGAGTGGAAGTATTTCTAGATGTTCATTTTGTCTTCTTTCGATGCAAGTTTTAAATAGATTTCGAGAAGCACGAAAGGAGAACTAGATTAGCTTCATTTCAGGCGTCTCAGTGTTGATCCGCATTGGACGGCATGATGATGCATGCAACTGGAATAAATGCTGTTGAACTATTAGTTATCGGCTAGGTGTGGGTATCTATCTCGCTTGTATACCAAAGGAAAATCAGTATCAACGGGAATAGGCTATTTGCCAGTATATGTAAGAGATATTTATACTACAGTGACAAAGTTCTTGCATTCAGCGGGAAAATTTAATACAATATACTACGCAAATATGAAGCGCCTGAATTAAAAGTTTTGACCATTTATGATAGGGTTGACTGTATATGTGATAGGGTTGACTGTATATGTGATAGGGTTGACTGTATATGTGATAGGGTTGACTGCATTTATGATAGGGTGGGGAGACTCAGTATCCAATCAAGAAGAGGCACGGGCATACCTGATGTTTGTGCCAAGGTGTGCTATTCAACTCATGACACAATGATTCCGACTACAGAATTGATCAGAATTTGACTGAGTAGTCGATTAAGTAAAGAAAATTTAAATGCTAAATTGAACACCCGAACATGAAGCGAGAGAATGTTCAAAAACCACATCAAGGAACGAAAGAGAGCGAAAATATCTCGTCACGGAACGAAAGGGAGCTAACAAACTTCATCAGGAAGGAAAAGACTGCTTAAAAAGCTAATTACGCTGTGGATCCTGAAACGGAGAAAGGCTACCTAACCTAAACAACATCATCAATTCAATCAACGTCAACTAAGAAAGGCTGAGCCACGAGAAGCAGAGATAGGTTGGTGAGTGAGGCTTCTATTCCATGAGAGTTCTGGAGGACCTCGTACCTTGACTGGCATCTACAGGCCTTGGTAAGAAGAAGGCATCTCAAACAAAGGTAGATTGTATCAGTAATACACATTATACACTAAGCTACGAGCTTCCACAGTAAATCTTGCCGCAACTAAACCTAACCAAAGAGTGGAACCTTCCGCAAACGATGGACGTCAGATATAAAATTTAAGACACCAGAGATGAAGGAAGCCAAAAGGAAATGGTGCCAGAGGTAATATGACGAATAGCAGAAGTAGAGGAAGCCAGAAGTAAAGGAATAAAGATATTCGCTGTAACTTTTGTGGTGAGGCACCCTTTGAGTCGTGCTAACGCTCTTTTGGCGGATGTAGACTATCTATATGTAGTCTACAGCAATTTCAGAGCTATTTTTAGGGTATTGAAATCTGCCTGATGTCGACATGAAGTAACATGTAACCTTGTTATTAGATGAATATTTCATAAATATTGTACTTTTTGTGTAATTTTACTCCTTCATAAATAGCTAATTTTTACCACAAAATAATTTAACATTCCAGCACATGATAATTCAGACATGAAATAGCGTACTAACGTACGAACACGACAGCAGCACCTCTTGTACAACCAACAAACACTTTAGAATGCAGGAACATGGCTATTATTCCTGCATCACTAGTTCATTTCTGATGGCATCATTTTACTCACAGTTTCGGAGCATTTTCATCGGTTCTTTAGATCTGCTTCTAGTCCTGTTACATAACACGACATCAATCGCCAGACTAGCGTGTGACTTCTTTGTAGGCGGGCCTATCTCCTTAATT
Source organism: Trinorchestia longiramus (assembly GCA_006783055.1). Lineage (NCBI taxonomy): Eukaryota > Metazoa > Arthropoda > Malacostraca > Amphipoda > Talitridae > Trinorchestia > Trinorchestia longiramus. The sequence goes on from VCRD01000493.1 coordinate 216,000, forward strand.
GATCTCTTGTCTTGGGATTTAGAACGATTCGTACAAGGAAAAACTCATACGAAGATTTTAAACTGCTATTTGGATAATGTCCTTTTAACGATAAAATAATTATCACGATACTTCTATATGCAATTATGTTAGCCATGTGGTTCATAGTCAAGTTTAAAAGCGAATGAAAACATGACATGTATAATAAACTACATTGGAATTTATATTCAGAATAAGTTACGAGTATTGACCTGGGAAAAACCCGATACATTTGATGCAGCGTTCACACATTTGATGCAGAGTTCATACATTTGATGCAGAGTTCATACATTTGATTCAGAGTTTATACATTTGACGCAGAGTTCATACATTTGTGCAATCACAGTTGGTGGGCTGTAATCTGACAAGGTTCCGAGAAGCAGCTCCATATTTTTGCTGTACTGAAACTTCTTTTCTAGACTCCATACAAATTTCACGAGGTCTTGGCAACAAAGAGCCTTCAGATGGCTTCTCTAATTCACTTCATGGCGCACAAGCTCATTGTTGTCGGATGCAAGCGTCTAGCTAACAGAAAGAGGAGGAGTTTCATACCAGTGATGCCAGGAAGCTTTGCAACATACAAATGTGAACTGTAGGAATTTCTTAAGAAGTATTTTACGTAGGTAATTAAAGATCTTGGACTGGATCGCCTGACATCTAATGACTTGTCGGAGCGCATAATCGTTTGCTGGATCTTTCTCCACATCCCAACTGATCAGTTTGATGTATAAGGCGTTCCAGAACGTCACAGGAACGTGTACTTTCGATATGACATTCTTTTTAAATTGAATAATAGCATTCATTATGTCTATGTTATATACTCCGAAAAGTTCATAGACAACGCATTCAACAAATATTTTTTCGACACTATGATGAAAATATTTCAATTACTATTTAAACTAGATAGTTTTCTTGGAGATTCCACGGTGTAAATGTAACTAATTTGGAAATATTATATAGATGAATCTATTAAAGATTTACTACGAATGATTGAGTATTAAATGAATATTTTCCATGAATATATGTATAACTTCCATTCTATACCTTTTCCTCCAATAAAATGACCTAGATAGCTCCCGTGAAATTCCATGGCTTTAAATAGATAAAATTATGGTTATGGAAAAGACATTCATCTGTTTTCCCCATGGTACTATCAAAAATGATAATCTGATTGGTGTTATTAAATGGATGTTAAATATTGTATATAATTATGAATTTTAGTGCAGCGAGAAATTATTTTCAATCTATTACGTTCCTTCAGTTGTACACACAAAATGGCAGAGTTATGTAGTAGGTATAGCACTCATATTTTTCTAAGTCCAGCAATTAATATTCACGATTCTTTTAATATATGGTGTCAATATCTGACCATTCACCATACTCGTATTAATAGTTCCATTGCAACGGAATATAATTAGTACCTCAGTTGGAAACACTTGTACACGTAAAACTATTACAGCACGTACTAAATGCAGATAAATGCTCAACATATTCATAAAAATTCATGATATTCATTAAATAACTACATATTCATGACATTTATAAATCGAAAGTAAATCAAACACTCGATATGAAACGTATTCATTACTTAAATGTCAAATTAAAGGTAATTCAATTTGTTACCAAGTGGAAGATAGTTAAATGTTTGTTGTAAAATCCGTAGAGTATTGTGCACAGTCAGCTCGAGATACTTAAATACATGATGTAAAGTCCGAAGACTTTCCTGACTTTTGATAAGTGACCTATGTATGTATATAGCAACAGGTAATAGTGATGTTAATAACATAATTATAATAATGACGTGTAATAAATTTGAACCCATGCAAATCCAATCGTTTGAAAGTGTTGAAATTAGGTATTTTTCGATCCATAATTGCGTCATAAATTAGATAAATATGACATATTTGAAATTATTGTATGATATGTATATACGAAGGTATTAAAGATTTACGATGAATTATTGTTTTTAAATGAAAATGTTTCAAGAATATGTACAGAACTTCTGTTCTGTATCTTATCTATCGATAACATGGCTCAGATAGTACCTGTGGGAGTTCCTCGGTTTAAAAGGGATAAAATAAAGGAACTATAAAATACAACACATTTTTCAGTTTTACCCGTGGTACTATCAGAACCTGATTTTTTTTCATGAATACAGAACGAACTTATATTTTGTAGCTTATCTACCAATAACATGATTTGTGTAGAAAAAGGAAGCTAATAAAGGGGGAAAATTATTTTATTTTGTAGTAATCCGGTGGCTTTGGTATCCTCAATGCAATGCTTGTAATACATGTATATCTGTATTGAATTCAGTTCTGTGATTTTTCTTCAGTAATAGATAGAAAGTAATGGGACGGACACACACAGGTAGAAGTAGAGAGAGAGAGTGAAAGAGAGGGAAAGAAAGATGGAGATACATTGTCTATTTTATAAGTAGACTAGTAAACCCAACCGTGAAAAAATTCACCTGTTCTTTACTGAATTTTTGGTTTGATTTGCCAGTGAGCACGGGCTTTGTAAAAGAGTTTCCACATTGAAGGATGTGTCTTTGGTATCCAAAATCCAATGCTTACAATACATGTATACGCTACCGAATTTCCTATTATCTAAATCCTGACGAGTATGACAAAAATACGAACCAAGCAAGCAAGTAAGCAACAAACTGTATATTATTATATAATGGAATGAAAGTGAAATATGAGCTTGAGGTTTCTAATTTACTGGCAGATTTCTTATTATAGAGGAGGAGGAGCGAGGGGGGCTCTTTGTTAGCATTCATTAATCAGAGTATTGGATGTAGCAGTGCGATGTGCATGGATAGGAATCAAGAGAAGGAATCACAGTGTAAACTTCTGTGAGTCTTTTTCTGCTGGCTGGAGTGAGTTTGTTTTACACCGGCAATGAGGAAGCGAAGGTGGGTAACCATGATACGAGTGTTAAGTCATGAGGCACAGTGTGAAAAGTGTAAAGAGAGATTGAGACGCTCAATTTGGAGCTACTGAAGCTATTTATGAGTATCACTGTGGTCGTTTGCTCTTGATCTTTGTTTGTGGTTGCTCCTGGTGAGGGAAGTACGCAGTTCTTCTCACACTTTAGCTTACGTCCTCGTTCACAGGTGCTCCGTGTGAACTCACGAACTTAACTGACCCTGAAATGCAGAGGAAAAAGATTTTTCGTATGAATAATTAACACTTGGTTTACATACACACTGACCGACGCATGCACACACATATAACCACGTTCAGTGTATATAGTGTGAGTGGAAAAAGCACAAACATACGTGCATATCTGCATACATACATACGTTCACACACATACATGCATTGACACACACATTCGCGCATACACTTGCATTTCTCCCCAAAACTGACGTATGAGCTGGCTGTTACACCACACCAGTGACTCACACAAGACACATTTCTGTCTGTAAGTGTGTGTTGAGGAGACCTTTAGTACGTCACACACAATCTTCAAACCTCACGAGTATAATTATTAAGACTATGAAGCCCTGACAATTTGACTCATCCGTTCTGACACGTGCCCTCCACCTCTTATGGGTGTTACGATGTTCCTTCAGTGGAGGATCTCCTTTGCGCCTGTGATGTCTTCTGCATTCTGAACACAAAACACAAAATCAAGTCTCGGCTGCAAGGTGTCACATTCTGAACACAAAAGTCAAGTCCCAGCTGCAAGGTCTCACATTCTGAACACAAAAGTCAAGTCTCGGCTGCAAGGTCTCACATTCTGAACACAAAAGTCAAGTCTCGGCTGCAAGGTCTCACATTCTGAACACAAAAGTCAAGCCTCAGCTGTAAGGTCTCACATTTTGAACACAAAAGTCAAGTCTCAGCTGTAAGGTCTCACATTTTGAACACAAAAGTCAAGTCTCAGCTGCAAGGTCTCACATTCTGAACACAAAAGTCAAGTCTCAGCTGTAAGGTCTCACAGTCTGAACACAAAAGTCAAGTCTCAGCTGTAAGGTCTCACATTTTGAACTAAAAAGTCAAGTCTCAGCTGTAAGGTCTCACATTTTGAACTAAAAAGTCAAGTCTCAGCTGTAAGGTCTCGCACTTTTTGCCGTGCATTTCGATTCCTCGGAACGCCTGCAAGTTTGAGTCGCCATGCGACTTTGATGATTTTTCCAGCTCTGTGCGCTGGCAGAAGAAAGCAAATTTTGCTCTCAGATTAATTTACAAATGATTGGATGCTAACTAATCAGCCTGATGCCCTGCACACGCAGCCGAGCAGCCAATAACATCAAACGCTGCAGTGGCTGTGTTCGCAAGAAAACCAGGAACCTCATACGGGACTGGCCCTTCTTTTTGATGCATAACACGGATAATGGAGCAGGTTGTGTCGTGGAAAATGTGGGACTTGATGGGCCTTGTGCCTTGATGTAAAATATGGGACTTGTGATTCGGTTCTTGATGTAAAATACGGGATTTGTGTTTCGTTCCTTGATGCAAAATTAGAGACTTGTGCCTCGTTCTTTGATGTAAAATAAAGGATTTGTGCTTTATTTTGTGGATAAAATACCAGATACTAAATATGAATATCTGAATCCAAATAAGGGAAATTAAGTTAATCTATAATAGTTCAAGTTCATGACATGTTACAATTTTCAAAAAATTGCAAATCGTTTTACTTAAAGCAATATTCAAGTGACAAATACATGCAATTCACGGGATACACACAGTGCACGGGACACACACACAGTGCATGGGATACACACAGTGCACGGGACACACACACACACACAGTGCACGGGACACACACACAGTGCATGGGACACACACAGTGCATGGGACACACACAGTGCATGGGACACACACAGTGCATGGGACACACAGTGCATGGGACACACACAGTGCATGGGACACACACAGTGCGGAGTATCATCAAACACACGTTTCGTTTCATTTAGAGTATGAGAGAGTCACAGTTGCGACCACCTACGTAGTTTTGGCTCCTGCTGCTCGATGTCTCGTACACATGCATGATGTGTTGTGTTTCAAATGTTGTGCTTTGCTGCGTTGTGCTCTTCATGTTACGCTGTGTTGTATTCTGTATGTTGTGTTGTGTCGTAGAGCAAGCGTTGTGAGAGGCGGCCGGCGCAGCACCGTGCCCTGACACAGCTAGCGATGTCTGCCTTATTATCTCTTAGCTTTATTGCCGCCGTCTGGCTGATGGACTCCGTAAAAACGGACAAGCAAAAGCCGGTCCCTAAAAGCCGGATCGCGGACCATTTGTTGCTATTGAGACGTCCATTACGTGCTGTGTGGACCCTTAAGAATAACACGTGCCTCCCCAAGAGACGCGTCTCATGGCGAGAAATGAGGAAAAACGTGAATCTTCCACAGAAAAAACATCATGGAAAACAGGCTTGATATATCGGCTCTGGCTGAAGCACAGGCCTCAATGAACAATTAGTTGATAGGAATGGCCTTGAAGCTTGCAGAATTAAAATAATATATTGTGTGAAAGAATTGAATCCGCAATACTTAATAAATAAATGTGTAAACAGTGTCTCTGAATATGTAATGAGTGTGTTGAGGAGCAGTTTGTTAAGATAACTGAGTAGAAATAAAAATATGCATATAAGAGTGAAAATATCAGGACCTGATATGTAACAGAATGCTACGCAATTCTTATGAATTTCTCTGAATATAATCTATTACTTAGAGAGATTATTAGGAAAGACATGAGGCCTCCATGCATGCCAGATCTAAACCAAACAGTTGGTAAGGAAGAACACTTTCAACATTGATTTTGATCGCTATTCACATTTTCTTTCTCTATTCCATATTAAATCATGTCTGTCAAGAAAAATAGAAGTGCAGGGTAACTTTTTGAACACTATCCGTATGAATGTTGCATGTGGAGGACTATAGACTATGTGTCAACTCACCAGCCGGGCCACTCAGTGAGGTGCCAGTGCGCAGACAGCGTTTTGAAGCTCATGTAACATTCATAACACTCGTAGGTTTGATCATTATGTAAATCCTGTGTTATGAGAAGTTATGTTATCTTATGTTCTGTATGTTGTGCTCTCATGTATTCTGTATGTTGGGCTGTGCTATGTTTTGTACGTTGTGTTGTGTTGTGTTATATTATCGACATTGTATTGTTTATTTGTGTATGTTGGGTTGTGTTGTGTTCTGTGTACTGTGTTGCGTTTTGGTCTGCATACTGTGTTGTGTTGGATTTTGTATCTTGTGCTTTGTTGTATCTTTTGACAACACACGTCCTTAGTCTTCATCGAAGGAAATGCAGAAATAAAGGAAGGGAGACAAAAATGTCGCTGTTACTAACTCCATTAGGAACCTCAACGACCGTGTAAAGATTTATAAATGACAAGACAAAGTAAAGAAAAATGAGGTTGTTTCTGTGAAAAAATAAAATGGAGTGATCAAAAACACTCCGTAGTTTTTTCAGCCAACTTGTTATTATTTAAATTTGCAGTTCTCGAAGGAGGCAAAGATTTTATTGCCAATTTGAGAAGGCTTTGAAAGTTACACTGCAGAGGCGCCGAGTGAAGCCTCAGTCTCTCTGTTCTGCCAAAGGAATTATTTCACGACTGACCGTGTTTCAATTATTGACTTCAATTGACTATCAGCAGTTTCAATCCGTCAGCTGAGAACGTTCCTGTCAGCAGCAGGACTGCCTGATTGTCAGCAGGGCCTGCTCATGTTAGGTCGGTACTCCAGTGGCTCTCACACTCTGGCGAATTTCCTTCCAGTCAAAAAGTTGGTATTAAATCTATTCTCTATCGATGAAGAACATTTCAGTGGAAAAGAGTCTTCTTGTGGGAGAATATTGGAGCAAAACGATATTTTGCAAAGTCTAAATCCTATCAAAGCAGAGATTAAGATAGGAACTCAACATTAGGTCGCAGAGTAAGATTATATCCTCGGGCACATCATCGATGCAGATGTTGCCGATCTTACCTACACAAAGTGGCATAGCATGTTGGTGCAACATTATGTGTCCCAACATAATGTCATGTGTTCGAGAGTAACACTACAATATGTGTTACACAGTAACACTTTATTATGTGTCACAGTAGAACTTCATTACGTGTCACACAGTAGCACTACATTATGTGTCACACTGTAGCACTATATTTTGTGTCACACTGTAGCACTACATTTTTGTGTATAGTAGTGAGGAAATTATTTAGCTTAACATTATGACTATTGGGTAAAAACTGGTTAGAAATCACTGGATCTATGACTGATGAACTTCAGAGCACAACTGGTAGTATTTCGAGTCTCTAGGACACAAGCTCATTGAGGTAAACGACTGATTAGCTTCAGGGTACAGCTGGCAGTATTTTGAGTCTCTAGGACACATGCACATGTTGGTAAACGGCTGATCAGCTTCAGGGCACAACTGGCAGTATTTTGAGTATCTAGGACACATGCACATGTTGGTAAACGGCTGATCAGCTTCAGAGCACAACTGGTAGTATTTTCAGTATTTAGGATACAAGCTCTTTGAAGTAAACGAATGATCAGCTTCAGGGCACAACTGACAGTATTTTGAGTATCTAGGATACTAGTTCATTAAGGCAAGCTGTCAAATATGCATTACTGACCAGTATATTAAATATATTCTTTTCATGTTTAGTTTAGCTGGTTAATTTGTTGAATTGACTGTAATTGCAGACTGTAGTGAGATTTGGCAAAAATGTGAGGAAACGCTTAAAAATTTATGTTAATGCAGTATTGAGATGCACCTTGGGGACGACAATACGAATTATTTATTTAAGGCAATAGAGTGGTTATGCAGCACTAGTAAGTTAGGTTAGCAAATTTATCAGTATAACGATAGGGTATCATCAGCAACAATACCAATCAGGAATTTCAGTAACTCATTACAGTGGATTGGCCTACATTTGCTCTTTTCGCAGCAAATTAAAATCTTTTTATTAAGTTCTAATGAATGTAGTGTGCCTACCTTCTCACTCGATATAAAGTTCACTGCAATTCACTAAATCAATATTCGTGTATGGAGACTTATATCACCACGGGCGCTAGATGTAATCATCATTTTCTCTCTACTCTCCTGGTTGTTCAACTTCTCGTTCAAATCTCAGAGCACATTACTCAAAATAGCATTATATGATAGACAAATGAATAAATACATAAATAAGGGGATAAATAAACGTTCATTCACACAAGAAAAGATTTCAACAAAAATGCATGAACAAACATACATCAGCCCAGTCATCGATAAGAGTTGCATGTTCATTTCTCCCTGGCAGCTAGCGTGACTTCCGTGGCCCCCACACGGCGTGGCACCCAGGGACTGCCTGCTCTGATAAGGGCGTTATTCACTCCACTGCGCTGATAATAACTTTCTAAATGTCGGAGAGCGGAAGCGTAAGTCGGAAACAGAGGCGAAATGCGGATGCAGACTGAGCGATGAGACGCTTTTGACCAGACCAATCCTGCTGGCACCGTTCCGTAGCTGTGCCGGTACCGCATCTGCACTGTGTCGGTGTGTTTCAGTGGCGTTACGACAGTTTGCCGGCACTATTCCGGTGTTGTACCGACGTTGTTTCAGCACAGATATGGCGTGGTCAAGGCAGGTTACGACGACAGTGACGATTAACTTTCTTACAAAATATTTCCTTTGTAGTTGTAGCGCAATATTCTTTCGTTAATTCTGCATTAATGGTTCATATGTACAACATTGCATAGTAAACTAAGCAGGATGTGTAGTAAATCTTCATTTTTTTGTATGACTTCAGTTTTATGTAGATGTTTATCATATGTTTAGTTTGGTGCCGGACGTGGCTATTTCAAGCAGAAAAGACGTTTAACAACCGTGCTTCCTGACGAAAAGTGTACAATGATACACAAACAAATTCAGCATATTTTTATTCTCTTGAAATCCAGAAGAGAGAATTAAAACCTTCATGCAACATTTCTCCCTCAAGTTCAGAGATTCATCACGGGCAACAAAAGAATTCCCAGACAAAAGAGATCGTATTGTTACTTCTTCCCTGGTGCTGAACACGAGGGCATGAGAACAGAGTACACAGCCTCCCCAGCTACAGGCAGGCAAAGCTACACATAGAAAAGCGTAAATCTGAGCTCGTGTGAAAGCTCACTAAAACACCATAGACAGAAATAACATTTTGCTTGCTCATACAAAACCATTAGTGGTTGGTAATTGGTGTGTTAAATGTAAAGTAAACTGTGTTCTTGGTAAACTGGTGTGATAACATAAAATAACTGCACCCTGGCACGCATTACAAAAATCAGCCCAAACACTGACTGAACATCACAGATGACACAAAAATACCATCACTCATGTTTGATAACTATAGTGTCAATAAACCTAACCCCACCCACTCCCCTTGCTGCTCCTGACCCTCCTGCTTTCTTGAACTTTTCTTTTGCGTAATTTGAGTACTATGGCTTCCATAAAATATTGTGAGGAAACTGCTTACGTGTGGTACAAGTAGTTGTTCTAATATGTATTGTTTATCATTGGAATATTTTAACGAAATGTCAACTATTGCGTGAGCAGTTCCGTTATAATAATATGACCATAAATAGTCTTGCTTGTTCACTTAATACGACCATAAATAGTCTCCCTCGTGCAGGACTTGATAAGACGATCAGGACAGGAGTTTCGACGGCAAGTTAGAGGTGCAGCTCAGTGTTGCAAACGTCATAGCTAAAAGCAACACAAGTTACTGGTTCTGTTGATACTCGTCACTCAAATATTCCAGCGATGGTGGTTGAACTTTAATGTCTTGGAGGTCTCATTCGCATGAAAGAAATTTATCTTGAGTGTAAAACAGATTTCTGTGTATTTCCATTTCAACTTAATAATATATACGAATAAATGACTCACAGGAAAGTTTTTACGATTATTTGAGATCGTCGGGAAAGTCGTAAGGCATAAATCTCCGAAAACTGTCTCTTGCAACTAAAAATTATTACTCGACACTCCGGTTAATGGCTGATCAGAGAGAATGAATGTAAACTAATTCACAGAGTAATCATTATTGACACAAAAAAAGTACTTCGATTCTCTGAAGTAAACTTAAGTGTTACAAGCCAGTTTATTGTGTTTTAATATTGAGGAATGATGGAATTTTTACATGAAAACCATCGATCCAAGTCAAACGGATGCCTCATCACCTAGCAAATTTGTTTAAATTTTGGACTTTGAACTGAAAGAAATAACACTTTAAATAAACAATAATAGAGTTTTGTCATTCCTCTGAGGAGAAGAACACACAACTGCATGCACAGTAAGTGCAGAGGCTTCAAAAACACTCAGAGTTGAGCAGTGGAGGTACTCGGAGCCTTGACGAATTTTGAGAAACCCTGTTTCGAAAACATAAATTTCTGGAAAAAACATATTCCAAAGAACGTCAAAGTTGGTTCTTTTTATCCCGAGGCAAACAGAAAAAAACTGTTGATTTCATTAAAGGAGAAAAGCATGTAATTGATGGTAGAACAGTGGGCTTGCCAGAGAATAAATACTCAATTTTTCGGATGTAAAAAAGAATATAATGAAATAGACTTTGTTTCCTATCAAGCATACAGTATAGGCACAATGAATTTTTAATTCTTAATGCTAATATCTTAAGAGTACTAATGATGTTCTAAGCTACTATCCCTGTTGTCAGAGTTACAACGGCATAAAAGTCAAGACTCGTAGGCGTGCTTCGATGAGATTGATGAAGGTCTTACTCCTGGTGTCCAACGTAGCAGCATGATGGGCGTACTCCTCGCCCGCCGATGATCAGGCAGAAACAGACCAAGGCGACTACGGGAGTTGAATCCGAATCTTCCTGCATTGCAAGTTGGGATACTCACCAGTCGACCGCAGTGTAGCCATTTTCATACGTGCGTCTGGTTTTAAGAGATGAGGCAGTGCTGTTATACACAACTGGAGTCTTTTAGCATTTTCGCATTCTAATATCTGTTGCAAAATTCCCCCTTCGCTAGACTAGAAATCTTGAAAATTTAGATCTTACATCAATCTGTTAGAGGTATATGGTTTTTGTTCGTGCCCTTCGTAATGTTTCAAGGGATAATTCAGAGTGTTGTCGCTAAGTATGGCTAATTGATCTTCAGTTGCAAAAAAACAATTGTTCTACAAGCCTTATCATCATTATGCCGTGTCAAATTGATTAAATTTCCGTTGAGCGACCAGGTGTCAAAAAAATCTCAAATTGGAGCTTATCAAACTTCTGGTCGATTCTTTGCTCAAGGATTTACTGGGTTTAACTGAGTCTTAATATTCCATTAAACTTAGTTTCAGTTATAAATTTCATCCGCTCGTTTTAAGGGAAGGCATTGCTTTTACCCACAGTAATATTTGTAACCAAAAGCTTTACCAAAGACGAACGCATCAGCACCGCTTTTTCTCGAATGTCTAGCTATATTATAGCATTTAAAGATAATGAGTCTGGGACATAGTGTTTGTAAACGGAAGACACCACACAAAAATATCGTTTAAAAGAAGCCAAGCCATGTTACGAATGCATGTAGATTAACACGTGAATAATTTCAAGGTTTGGGGTGTCTATGCGCTGCTCTTAGGTAAACCAATCAACTGTGTGTTAGGTCTTGAGCTTGACGTTGTAGGGAGCCTTTTATCGATTTAATCAGACCACTAGCGCTTCTTCTTCAATTCATGAGATGCAAATACGAGGCAATATCTTAGCACACGAGATACTCACCGAAATATTAACATAATACCGGAGGTGTTTTCAATATCGCCCGAGTGTGAAGCTAATGAATTCTTTTTAACCTTGACGATCAGTCTAAAAGCTAGTCGAGGCGTCACAGATCAGCAGGTCGGGCAGCGTCTAGGAAATAATGAAAACTGTGTTTTTTAGGCTGAATTAATCAGAGAAAAATTAAATGATATAAGAGCAGCGATGAAAGAACTACTAATGGAGGGATTACTAACGGAGGAATAGCGACTTTCATGAAGTACGTGGCTGAGAGCATTATCACTCATAACCATTTTTTGAATAAAATAAGTATTGGAGAAATAGCTAGTTGAGAAATGACCATAATCTAAATAAATAACGGAATTATGCTAATTGAGAAAACACTAATTAATGAATGACTAACTGTATAATTAAAACAGCGTAAAAGAATAAAATAAAACATGTTAACTGAAACCAAACAAGTGGTCCATTCTTGGGTTACTACTAAAGTCCGATATCGCCAAGCACCAATCACGCACAGACACCAGACTGATAACAAAGTAAAGTAGGAGAAGGAAGAGTGTACGTAAGTCACACTCGCTGTCATCAATTTTCGAGCACATGAACCAGGAGGTTTATTTTAACATAAGAAAGCGTTTTATTTTCAAGTGCGGGATTTCATGTATTTAAAGTCTTTCACATCAGCAATTAAATCAGAATCGTTGTATTTTTTTTCTTTAATGTTGTGTTGACGCTGTTTTAAGATGAGACAGTGACGGGGCGTTATTAATTTTTTGAGACAGATTTTGATGCAGCTTGATCATTTTTATTATTGACCTTCTTTCTTTCTCTCTCTCTCTCTAGAGTTGCCATCAGACCTTGAACCAGTGCTTCAGAATATCTGGGGATTCCTTATCCAGTCGCGGTCAAATCGTTTTTTGTATGTTTACAGAGACAGCAGAGGCAATATTTTCGGGGATCTGGTTACAGGTTCTGGCAGATTTAACTAAAAACAAACTTAGAGCTTCGTGTGTCCTGAAACATTTTATTATAAGTTTTTATTTATTATTTTAGGTTTTCACCTTATCGTCTCTGTCGAAAAACCTTTTTGGGCTTACCTTGTTGACTCATTGAGATATTTGTAGGCTTTAATTAGTTGTCTTCACAGCGTTTGATGTTCATGGGAGATGAGTTCAAGCTGTTGGAAACGTTGTTTCTTTTTGAGATTATGGAGTTCAGAAATTATTTTCGTTTCTTTACGCTGAATTCTTTTCGTTTTGTTGATGTTTACGTGCAGGGTAGGAGACGAACGTTGGTCTGCATATGCCAGATCAAGTTGGTCTGGTGTTTTATGTTTGGGTTACATCATATCATCTCCATTAATTGCAATTAAAGTCCCTCGTTATGAACTTAGAATTCCATGTACTCGTGTTTTAGAAGCTTTCATCCATTTGCTTCTAACGTGTAATGTCATTAGTGTAACGATACAAAGATCTCTTTGTCGTTCTACCGCTTCATTAGGTGTGTTGTTCATTCTATTTTGGGAATGCCAGTTATTAGTGAGTTTCGTTCAGTAGATCCAAGCAGCATTCATACAATAGATACAAACCACATACAAAAGATACGAGCAGCGTTCCGTAGCGCCACATTCAGATCTCATTGCAGAGATTTTTCAGTGCCATAATTCGGGCCATTCATTGGGCCGGGCTGACTCATGACTAATGAGCGTCATTGTAGGCCGGACCCTGGGCCCTGCTGGGACAGTGATGGGCTCACAGACTCATGCTGGGCCAGGGCCTTTGGGCCTTGGTTCGTGACCCAACCAACATGGACTTTGGCTCTTCCATTATCATGGGTTCTTTCTGCCATGGTTTAATTGCTATTATATAATTTTCTGTGTCCATCACTGGTTAATTTGCAGATATTTTTAGTTATTTTTGGACCGTGCAAAAGTTGATATATTCAATAGTATGTGGGCCATAAATTGACTGGTTCATTAACCCGTCAAGGTTCATGAATGAATGAATGTTCAGGAACTAAGAGGAAGACTGCGACAAAACTAGCAAGGAATCTGAAAGAAGATCAGAAATTGTGTGTTGTGTTTGACGAACAAATGAAACGAGCAGAAAAACCCGTTCATATTTTTAGAGCTAGGCGGCTCACAGTGATTAAACAGCACCTAAGTATAACTGTGGTGCAAGTACAGCAAACTGCAGACGTAGTTACAGCAAACTGTCGGTGTAGTTACAGTAAACTGTAGGCTTAGTTACAGCAAACTGTCGGTTTAGTTACAGCAAACTGTAGGTATAGTTACAGAAAACTGCAGGTGTAGGTACAACGAATCGCTGGTGTGAGTACAGCAAACTGCAGGTGTAGGTACAACAGATACTGCAAATTACGTGACTAGGAACCAATTCAGTTTGAACTGTTAATTCTGCAAACAGACTCTAGAGAGAGAGAGAGAGCTTGAATCCTGTCTAGTTAGTGCCGGTGGAAGTGACTTAATGAACTGACGCCTGATTGGCCAGTACCAATCACCATCACAGGCATTAGTACAGCTTTGCCAGCTTACGCAGATAATTCTAATCGCTGGGATTAACAAATCTCGATGTATGCGAGGCTGCTACCAAAGCTGAATTCATTTACAGGTTGTTAGGATAGTTTTTCTGCACTTATATTTATTTGTAGATGTATTCTGTGTAGGACTTATGTGGTATGTTATGCTGAAGTATATGTATTTTACGATGTTTTATGTTGATGAATGTGTATTATATAATGTACGAAATGCTAATTTATATTTATTTTTTATACTGATTCATATGTGTATATGATGCATGTGATTTTTATAGTGATGCATACGCATTATATGATTTTTCGGTAATAGTTGCTGGAGGTAAGGCAATTATAAAAAAGTTAAAGGTAATCTTCTTGATCATTAATACAGGCTTAGACCCTGTTTATTTTGTTTTTAAACACGTCTCGTGGTTGCCATCTCACAATAGACAATAGACTGAATTGATGATAACTACCTGAACACAACACCCACCAGCCTGGTAACTCTTGTGTTATGATACATACGTGTGTGTCATGTGCATGTGTCTCATGATGTGTCTTTATGTGTCTCATGGGAATGTGTCAGACGGCGACACATGGTAGTGGAACGCCACAACACCAGGGAAAGTATATAAACAATTGATAAGACGCGGAGCTAGAAGGACCGCAAAAATGCTGAGCACGACAATCCAGCGAGCCAGACAAAATATACATTTCAACGATCGCTCCAAGTGTGCTGAGGATGGAGTAGGCTTGTATAAAACGTTAGGGACGCTGAGAGAAAGAGGGACTTAAAGATAGATTTTGCGAGGGAACGGTGTAACCTGTAGGTAACCATGTAGGGTAAAATTTGACGTCTAGGGAATAGGTAGGATAAGTGTTAATTTAGTTCAAGGTAAATTAAATTAAAATTATCATGCCAATGATCGGCAGCAAATCTTGCACGTACGCTAAGACGTGTGCGTTTAGGGATTTCTTATTTGTTTATTGTTGCAGAGAAATACACACTGAACCGTGAATCAAAGTAGTCAATCACTTGTGAGAAATGCAACTAAATTTATTGGCGCCGTAATGGGAAGAAAATATTGGGTATTGTTAAGGTGTTATTTACGAGTATTTAATTACTGTCATATCTTTGCCAACCAGTGATAAATCTCCAGTGCAATACAAGTGCTAAGGTTGATGTCATTTCTAGGTAAATGAGGTTAGCGATCAGAAAAATCCTCGTATTTTTTATATGAAAGCTTCCACTGAATTCTGATTGTTCAGTGTCGTAATTATTCAGCAGTTAGGAATGCGATTAATCTGTTTCAATAGGGCGTAATATTTTGTGATCCATCTGCCAGAATACGGGAGTTTGCTGTCATTGTTCATTTTCGTGACCATTAGAATAAGACATGTTCAACTTTCTGCTGGTATTTATTATCCTTTCTCATGTCTGCCATCAT
This sequence comes from Trinorchestia longiramus, assembly GCA_006783055.1. NCBI lineage: Eukaryota > Metazoa > Arthropoda > Malacostraca > Amphipoda > Talitridae > Trinorchestia > Trinorchestia longiramus. The sequence goes on from VCRD01000493.1 coordinate 231,711, forward strand.
GGAAAAATGGAAATATTTTAATTATTTCATGTGGAAGTTTGGTGCCCTCTGGAGGCGATCATGTCATGTTTTTCTTTTAATTTGTTAAGAATGTCATTTCGAAGTATTGATTAGAAACAACGGAAGCGAAGCAGCATGTAATAAAACTATGCATTTGAAACCAAGATTTAAGTATATTTTGAGAGAGAGAAAATAACTCGTCACATGAAGCAACTAATTAACGAATAATAATAGGCACACATTTCTACACCGCCATACTTGACTCACTGGAGCTTGTAAGTATTTTAAACGGAAATTATCATATACATTTGTAATTCTTCGTTTGTTGTGCAAAAACAACATCAATTCGACAATCAGTCGATGAGTAAGTTAGACTGCATTGCAGCATACCTAGGAAAATGGTCGATAACGTTGTCTTTGATGCATAAGTTGTAAGAATTAATTAAGCGACGGTGTCGAGTTGGCTGCAGGCAAAAGACTTGCCAGTAATATGCAGTAATTCTTTGCATACTATTCACAGATTATTAACAATTTATGAATGCTATCATTCCATAGGTGATATAGTAACTTCAGTAGTAAAGGTTTTGCATCTACAGCTCACCAGTGGTTTAGCACTGTGTTCAATCAAAGATCGATTTCGATTAGGCTGTAATTGAAATCTTCAGCCAGGGAACAGATCTTCTGATAGCGTAATCAATGTCCTTTCATTTGTAAATTCGGCAGCCAGATTCGATGACTCAGCGCGATCAGTCTGTCCGCAGGTCCCAAGACTTCCGAAGCTTTCTAGTCTACAAGCTTCCATTAAATTCGAACCGTCCGGAATCCTGCTTAATTTAGACCTGAATGCATTCACTCGATTGCCTGAGACAAAAAATATATTTCTCTTTCCACTGCTTCTAATTTGAATAGATTCTTGAGGTTGAAGTTTGACTTTGTAATTTAAGTAATCAGAAAAATTTGAAATTAAATATAAGTGGCGAAAAAAAGAAATTACCTGCAAGTGACTGTAAAACATTTTCGCAGTTTTATGAGACACTTGGGCTCATGTAATTATTTTGGATGCAACCACAAATCTGCAATGACAACCTACAATGACAATCTGCAATCGCAATCTGGAATGACGATCTACAATGGCAATCTGCAATAGCAATCTGGCAGCACACACACTGGTTGCTTTAAATACTCTGCTACCGCGCAATGTGTAACTCACGTAGCAGAGTGTGGTGTCACGTGAATACGTGAAATAAATACTACCTTTTTTGTAGCTAGGCTTAAACAACATGTCTGTCTGATCTCGCCTGATTTTCTCACTTTATTTGTGCTGTCGAAAGATGTTGTGAGAACGTCGCCCTTTAAATAATGCTTTTCATTTCTTGACTATTTTCTCATGCCCATACTCACAGCTCACGCATGCAAATATCATTCTTCTCGCACGTTTTCATCCATTCTTCCCGTTCATTTTCTTACTTTCTTACAGCACATTTTTTACATTTTTCTTTCACATTTATTCATATTCTTCTAACATTCTTTCACAATACTCTTATGTCATTCTATCCCATTCTCTTACCTTCTTTTAGCATTTTTCTTTTACATTTTCTCACATTCTTCGGACGACGCATCAGCGCATCATTCTCTCACATGAAATATTTTCGTCACACTACTATGCATCATTTTCCGCTTCGCATTTGTTTCAGTGAATATCATAACATGTTCCTCTCCCCACCCCACCCTCGCACATCTTCTTACCTTCATCCTAGCACACATCCTCTTTCCCATCCTCTCTCATCCTCCTCTTACCCCATCCTAGCATTCATCCCTCCCTCCTCCTCCATCCGAGCAATTTCTGTCTTCTCCTCCATCTTAGCACACATCCCTCCCTCCTCCTCCATCCGAGCAATTTCTGTCTTCTCCTCCATCCTTGCACACATCACTGCCTTTCCTCCATCCAAGTAATTTCTGCCTCCTTCTCCATCCTTGCACGCATCACTGCCTCTCCTCCATCCAAGTAATTTCTGCCTCCTTCTCCATCCTTGCACGCATCACTGCCTCCTCCCCCATCATCCATCAACCCGACGCAAGATGGTGCAAGCCTCGACTGTAAAGAAGTGTTGGTCGATGGAGCTGCATAATGCATACCTGAGCTCAGGAAAAGCTTGATATTCTTAATGTTATCTTTTATTCGAGCGCCAGTGTTTTATGTGCGGCGACATCAGTTAAACCTTCCTACTTGAGCCGCAATTTCGAATGCAGCACAGAAATGAATTTCATAGACCCTGCGAGCCGCGACCATTCCTTTGAATGCAAGGTCCCATTTAAATTTGGGTTTCCTTTATGAATATAGTAGGCAGGTCTCAGTGTCGAAGGGGACTTGGTGTGGCGAAAGTGTTGGGATTTCAATGTGAGGAACTCAAAGTTTAGGGAGAACGTTGATGAAATCTTTGATTTATTAATCCCGTCTCCAAATTCAACGTCTCACGAATTGGAAAAAAATAAAAAGGTGTGCGTTTTAGGTTTGGAAGTATAAAAGATGCATTGTCATACATATGTTTGTACGTAGACAGTGTATGTTAGGAACGGAACATCAAAAATATTCCAGATATCGTCTTGCTAGTTTTAAAGAGCTAAGTAGTTCAAAACAGGTACTCACATTTCTGACAAATAGGCTTCAGTGGAATAATATCGCAATTGCTGACAAACTAATATTTGTGAAAAAATGTTTACACTTTTTAACACTTATATTTGTGCTTCTATGCCCAACTAATATTACGTTCAAATATGATTAGCATTCTATGAAGAACTTTCTCTCATGAATGGTAACACAATATCTGTAACAACTAGCGTTTGTGCATAATAACTAATACTTCCAGAAGGCCTCATTTCTATCACGTCAAAGCTTTTCTAAAATATTTATGCGCCCATAGGTTATCTGAGGTATTAAGTACCAGATTTTGACATCCAAATAAACTTTAAAAATGCGATCCATACAAACTTGGCTTCGAGAACATGCCTTGCTGTTCAGCAAAGTCCAATAAACTTTTTTCATCTAGAGCGTCTTCCCGAAAACATCGCAACTTCATGCAAGGATCGATGATCCAGGACTCTTATTGAGATCCGGAACTTGTCGTTCGAAAACATGGCTCTGTTTTTTATCGATCTTACATCATTACAAGGTGCTACTTCTGTATCCTTTCGTACTTACCTTTTCTAATCATAAAAAAATCAGTAAATGATGATATTTTCTTAATGTTCTTCAATTTAATTTGTTGGGGTTAAAAAATTCGTAATGAATAGTTCTTTATTCTCTAATTTCTTCAACTTCAAGTCCCTAATTATTAATCTGGATTCCTCGGCATAGTTTCTTGAATAAGGTTATCACAATTATGAAATATGATCATTAGAATTTGTCAACATATTTTTTTTCATTGTAGTTTGCCATGGTTATGAAGAAAAACCTAATACGCATTCAATAAACTTTTTCTACCTCGCACATACCATGATCTGCAAATAATTCCCAGATATTAAGTAGATTTTGTTCTCTGAACTGAATACACTCAGGGTTCAACAAATGTAGGTCTAGCTGGTGAAATAGTCTGCTATTGTCACGCACATACACACATTATATGGTATATGGTTGTCATGCTTCACTCTATTCCTTTCAAACTCCGAGAATACAGGATTAGGTCATGGAACATGTACTTGGTAAATAAATTTTTTAAAATAATTTAATTTTTTTATAGGGGTGAAATTGCAATAAAATCTTTTAAACAATTTAAATTATTTTTTAAATAACAATTGTCATTTCTGCAGGATACGAACATTGCTATTTTTAACCGTTATTACAATAACAGTTCTAAATTTATAGAAGTATTGTAGCTCTCAATACCATCAGACTGCTATTTCAACTCAGGAATTTGTTCCAGTTTAATGTTCTGGTAGACAGAGACGTCCCTCAGAGCTACAACCTCCTGTCTAGTCTTCACGACTGCTGTTTAAAATCTCTGTCGTATTACAACTGCTGTTTCTTGTGATGCAATCATGTCTATAAAGAACCAATACAATGATTATTGTGCTGCTGTCCAGGTGACTATTGTGCAGCTGTCCAGGTGACTATTGTGCAGCTGTCCAGGTGACTATTGTGCAGCTGTCCAGGTGCCTATTGTGCTGCTGTCCAGGTGCCTATTGTGCAGCTGTCCAGGTGACTATTGTGCTGCTGTCCAGGTGACTATTGTGCAGCTGTCCAGGTGACTATTGTGTAGCTGTCCAGGTGCCTATTGAATAGTATGTAAACCTCAAAGAGACAGCCAGGTGCATGTTAAGACTTCAATCTTGCGTTTCAGTACTGAACTACTTTCCTGTAGCAACAGTAAGTGCAATGTTGCAAGCACGCTACTACAGGCGGTCTGTGTTGGAGCATGGGTGTACAATACGCCACTCTTTATCTCCTACTTTATTTTCCCACTCTATCCCCCACTCTATCTTCACACTCTATCTTCACACTCTGTTTCCCATTCTGTCTTTTTAGGCGATTTTTTCTTTCATCAAAAAGGAGAAAAAGATTTCGTATATCAGTGACATATCTTTCATATCACTGCACCCTGAAAAATACATTTTCAGCCTTCCTTTACACGGAACAGAATTCAAATGAGTAACTTGTTTGCTTGACTACTTTCCTGTAAATGAATACGATTTGTTTACATGACGGAAGCCAAACTCCACAGGATTTCCAAGCAAATGTCCGCTGCAGTACAGGTTCTGGCTTCAGCAGAGCTTTTTCTTGTTTGTCCAAGAGCCAGGGTGTCTGTAGCTGATAAAGAGCATCACAGCCTTCTATGGAACACAAGCTCACGGAACTATGTTGGTTCTGATCCCCTTGTCTCGACATCCGCAAGTCTATGCATTTATTATAAGCCTTTGCATGCATTGGTCCATCACAGACCCATGCATTTATAGCAGAAAATAAGCGCCCACACCAGGCGGCGCATCCCGTAGACTTGTTGCGTCGGCCACATCCGAGGATTACGACCGTTGAAAATGAAATAGCTTTCGTTTGAAAATGATGAATATTTAACATAAATTTCGAGTATTACCTGTAGCTCTTGGATGATATATTTACAAGTAACATTTAAGTCCATTGAAAACATAAAAATATATTATATGTTTTCTTATATGTACTTTCTTGCGTTTTCTTATAAATATTTTCGTACCCCTTGCAGCTTGTACTCAGACTTATAATTTTAAGCCATAAATGTGGCGATTAAATAATTCTTCCTTGTATCAAAAGTTAAGCGTGGAGGTGCAGTTTTGCATTCACAAGTTAATACTGTACAGAGCCAGGCATTGTAGTACACAGACTACTACACTGTTACAACACCACCTACACTGTTACAACACCACCTGCACTGTTACAACACCACTTACGCTGTTACAATACCACCAATACTGTTACAACACCACCTACACTGTTACAACACCACCTACACTGTTACAACACCACCTACACTGTTACA
>VCRD01000493.1:237257-266950 GCA_006783055.1 Trinorchestia longiramus
CTACACTGTTACAACACAACCTACACTATTACAACACCACCTACACTGTTACAACACAACCTACACTGTTACAACACCACCTACACCGTTACAACACCCACTACACTGTTACAACACCACTTACGCTGTTACAACACCACCTATACTGTTACAACACCACCTACACTGTTATAACACCACCTACACTGTTATAACACCTCCTAAATTGTTACACCGCAATTTTTAAGCATGAACCACCTCAATTGTTCTCGGCAGACAGATTCTCTTTTACAGTCACAAGCAGTATTATCACTAGAAATAAATAACCTAATTTGATATTTCACATCCTCTAAGGAATACTTACAGACATTACAACCTGTTTTATTAAAATTCTGAAAAAAATACGTAAAAGAATTTATTTATTTTCAGCGTAGAAAATTTGATGAGTATATTCTTTATTAGAAGGCTTATGACTTCTCTGTAGGTCACTGAGTGATTCATGATGAGTGGCTTATATTCATTCATAAGTCGCTTAGGGATTCATGATGAACGACTTAGAGACTACTCCTTCAGTCATCTGCTCATTGGAAGGCTTAAGACAATAGCTCAGCTCTCAACTGCTGCAGGGAGACAATTCCCTTTTCTAATTTTTATTTTTAAATGCTTCGGTGTTTTGAAGCTAGGATGGGAAAACATCGTTCTTTCAGGCTGAATTTAGTGCCAACAACATTTTTTCAAGCTAAATTTTATGACAAAATTGTTTTTTCAGGTTGAATTTGGTGACAATATCGTTTTTTTCCAGTTCTTTCGGAGACAACATCGGTTTTCTCTAGTTGTTTTGGAGACACCATTGTTTTTCTCACTTGTTTAGGAGACAACATCGGTTTTCTCTAGTTGTTTTGGAGACACCATTGGTTTTCCTCACTTGTTTAGGAAACAACATCGGTTTTCAAAAATTATCTTGGAGATAACATTGGTTTTTTCTAGTTGTTTTAGAGACAAAATCGGTTTTCTCCAGATGGTTTGGCACGAATATCGGTTTTCTCGTTCGAGGTTTTCCACTACACGCTGCTTATCTCGCAATCGTCGGAGCGCCTGTGATTGGCTGCGTATTTTGTTGTTGACAATCGCATTACCGTCGACTACAAGACGCTGCCAAGAATGGTGGCGCAAAATTGGCAGCGTCACCTGCACCTTCCATCCAAATTGCTACACTGGAAATTTGATGGAGAACAGATTGACGAACTGTCACAGTGTTTCCTTTTTCTTTTTACAGTCATTGAGCCCCACTACGTGGATGGAATCCACGACCTGGAGAATCATCACAGTTCAAGATAAAAATATTTATAATTCACTATCTTTTCATGATGAATAGAATGAAATGTATTTATCAGGCATTTCAAATGAAGATTTAAGGGCAGATTTTGAGTCCAGATAACTCAGAAAAATTTAATTTCGTACAACAAAGAAAAAGGTTGAAACTACTCAGGATCAAGCGGTGCCCTCTGGCGTTCAAAAAGCCTCATTTTAAGACAAATCTGCGTCCACATTCCGGCATTGCAGAAATTCTGGCTCCGAAATGCCAATAACTTCACCCTTGAATTTGGCCTACGGAAAATATCATGCGCAGTAACTTTGTTATTGAGAAGATAGGACAGCCTCGCGCTGCATACAGCGTGATACGCTCATATTTGTTCCTTGAGTTGCAGTGGACTTGATGAAAGAAGGTGTGTGGACTTGAGGAAGAAAGGTGTGTGGACTTGACGAAGGAAGGTGTGCTGACTTGATGAAAGAAGGTGTATGGACTTGATGAAAGAAGGTGTGTGTACTTGATGAAGGAAGGTGTGTGGACTTGACGAAGGAAGGTGTGCTGACTTGACAAAGGAAGGTGTGTGGACTTGACAAAGGAAGGTGTGTGGACTTCATGAAGGAAGGTGTGTGGACTTGAGGAAGGAAAGTGTGTGGACTTGACAAGGAAGGTGTGTGGACTTGACGAAGGAAGGTGTGTGGACTTGACGAAGGAAGGTGTGTGGACTTGAAGGAAGGTGTGTGGACTTGATAAAGGAAGGTGTGTGGACTTGATGAAAGAAGGTGTGCTGCTCTCCACCAGGACAGTCCTAATGGTTTTTCTGACAGCTTGTGTCGGGCTCAGTTGCATCTCAAATATTACAGACTGTGCAAATTTTGAACTAAAATATGTTAGACGCCAGTTATTTGGAAGTTTGAGTTTGAGTTCTTACAATACTCCCCTAATGTGGTTAAAATTACTTGTGAACTTTAATGGGGCTGTCAAAAAATACTCGTAAAATTAGCATGTTTTGGAGAAATACTTGTGAAATTAGCATGATGTTAACAACAAATACTCGTTAAATTAGCATGATGTTACCAACAACTACTTGTTAAATTAACATGATGTTACCAACAAATACTCGTTAAATGAGTATATTACAGCGTCTTGTATAATACGAGGGCTGTTTGTTGACAACGGTGCTGCATGACCTGTCGTAACACGCTAACATATGTTCTTTATTATGATCTAAGCTCTTTATTATGAAAAAATTGGGGCTAAGTTTCTATTGGGTCGCCCTGTATTTTTTCATGTTGGTTTGATATCACACTTCATGGGAAAATTTGGTTAAGCGTCCTAGAAGTGTTATTATCTTACGGACATTTGCATATTAAAAACACAATGTTATAGAATATTTTAGGAGTTATATTCTCAGCACACGCACCTTAAATATTGTGTTGTGAATACCAAAGGCACCGGATTACCATAAGATGCACAATTTTTTCCTTTGTTAGCTTTCACGACGTTCAATAGAAAAACTTCGGAAAGCTGGCGTCCACTGACAAATGACAGCAAGAGAAGACAAAGAAGCTTAGCTGAACGACAAGACGCAACCAATTCGTAAAACAACACTGGAATTTTTTCACATGCAGGGCTTTGGATATTTCATAATTCTGAATAGGAACATACTAATAATCATGCTACTTTTAAACATATTGACTGGACATACAGACAAAGAATTTGTGACTGGAAACTACGAATTGTCATATTGCCTGGAAGTTGTACAGGTTTTTGGTAAAATTTTTAGTGACACCCTGACCATGCTAGTATCCATAACTGCAGTTTAGATTGTTTTAGAATTTGCTACAAAGTACAGTAGTTCTACTCATAAAATTCAGCACTTTAGATTTATTTCACTGCAATATTTTACGTACAACACGTGCGAATAACCTAAGGTGTCCAGCGTAGGCCACTTTCCTACGTCCGTAGGGTCAAAAGTCCTCCATTGTATCTGGCCGTATACGTGACAGCAAACCTCCGCCACGCACGTCACGATTTCGCTACAAACATGGCGCGTATTTACACGAGGGGATGGGAAAGGGGACATGTATGGGTGAGATCCCGTATTCTAGCTACGACTGAGGTGCATTACTTGAGAGCAATGGAGGTGCAGCAGACCATGACCTCCTTAAGAAGCAACAATAGAGCAATAAAACTGGCCCAGGCTTGTAAAGGGTAGGCCTAGAGACCTCCACAGCTTATCAGGCTAACGTTAGCTTGTCAACAGTGCCTTCGTGTACGACCCTCTCTCTTGCCAGAGCTGATGTCATTCTATTTTGAAGTAAGTGCTGACATTTCATTGTAATGCAGCTGCTGACATTTCATTGTAATGCAGCTGCTGACATTTCATTGTAATGCAGCTGCTGACATTTCATTGTAATGCAGCTGCTGACATTTCATTGTAATGCAGCTGCTGACATTTCATTCTATTGAAATTGTTGACATTTCATTCTACTGCAGCTGCTATTTCATTGACCGTCGTGTGTTTATATATTTATTTACATGTTTCGTGTCACGCTCTTAAGAATAGATTAGCACTGGTGGTCTTGGTTTCAGTTCACTGATAAATTAATACACTCATTTTCGCTGTACAAGTGCACTATAATGTCACTTTCAAAACAATTAGAGAGATCCAGAGCCTTATATACTCGAGTCCGTATCGTGGATACCGACTTCGGCGGGGTATTGCATATTACAATATGTTCTAGGAATGTTGTCATTAAATAAATGCTCAATTAAAATGTTTGTCCTTTGTAAATCACCATCACTATAATAATAAGAGCTGCGTCCGTCCGTACGTCCGTCCGTCTGTGTGACCCTTTCTCGAGTCCGTAACGTGGACACCGAGTTTGGCGGTATATTGCGGTTCAAAAATACTGTATTCTAAGTGTTTATTCCTGTCACAAGAAAAATAAGTTACCTTTGAAATAAGCTTAAGCATGGAAACTCCATTGGAACGAAAAAAAAGACTGAATCGAGAGCGAAAAAAAGAGCGAGAGAAAGATTATCTCAAGAAAGGTTTATAAATATTTTTTGCCATCATTTTTGTCGGCACGGGTACACTGCTTCGAAAAATTGAGACACACCGAGATGCATGCTAGGATAATAACCGTGAGTGGACGCTCTCTTTTAATTGGTAATGTGAAAAGAAATGTTTTAAATTAGTTTGACCAGTAACCTGGCTACCACTTAGTATAAGGCCAAAGATTTTGGAAATTGAGTTATTGTTTTCGGAATTGTGATTTTCTTAAAAAGCTTCACAGAGATAATAGAGGATATTTCAGAATAAAATTCGGGAAAAAAAGGCCAACATGGATAGAAACGTGTCCAACCGTAAGAGAGAAGCAGCAAGACTTCGACAGCGAGAAAGACGTTGTTCGTCCGATAGAAAACTGATTCTCTTCCCAAGCACAAAACTGATTCGTTTGGGAAAAAATTATTAACGGGCATTGCACTAGTATATATAAAACTAAACATATTGCATTGCTTTCTTACATGTAATTTTATTTGATATCTTTTTAAGAGTATTTGCCATAATTTTTGATGGCACGGGTATTATTACAAAATCTCTGCCGTCATTTTTGACGGCTGGGCACACTAGTTTTATAGAGTGCTGCAAACTTTACATATAAACACAATATAGTCAGGAGAAGACGACGGATAAGCTTTGTAAAAAACAGTAGTTGAGTTCTAGAAAAAAAGACTATTATAACTCAGTATGCACTGTCCTTGTTCATGACCATGACATAATATCTGAATAGAAAAACTAATTATATGTTTACAAGTTAGAAATCGCAAAATCAACCTCGTTGAGACAACGCAGAATGAGATCAAAAGGGGTATTTGCAAGATGGCGGGCCTCTAGTTCCTCTATATAATAATACACAGTTTGTTGCTTGCTTGGTTGGTCCGTCTTTCTGTCACGCTCTTAAGGATTTAGATGGGAGGAACTTTGGTAGAGTGTACATGTATTGTAAGCATAGTATTGTGGATATTAAAGGCACATTCTTCAATGTGGATACTCCTTCGCAAAGCTCGCGTCCACTGACAAATCAGACAAAGAAAATGAGTAAAACCCACGTAAATTTTATCACGTGTGAGTCTACTAGTAATTACTATTATCCATTAATCAGCGTTAAACATAAGTGTACATTAATTTCTCCCTTACTTTACTTCGTTTGTAACGACAATGGGCTTTAGTTCTTTGTTTTAATTTTCGTTCGAAGCAATGAATCAGAGCTCGAGAACTGTTGGTTTGATTTGACTGCAACTTCAGGATTTATTCTTGCTGTCGATCTTTCCAAGCTCTTTATTATGAGAAAACTTCTGTCACGATGCACTGAAAACTTCTGTCAGCCTCTATTTGGTCACAGCTTTGGACTGGTGAGCGTTGATAGTCAGTGACCAGGATTTGACTAGTAACTAATGAGTATTGCTTCTGGATTTTATGTTATGCAAATGATGCATTGTTTCTGTCCGTGCTGATATGAATAACTTATCGCAGTACGTGACTGAACATGTATTGTTATCACATAGAGATAACAGATAACATAGCTTATCATAGTATTTCATATAACACACATAACAACATATCTCAGTATATATGTGACTGAACATATGTTATTATCTTACACAGATTACCATTAATTTAAATTGATGGCTTCTATGGTGGTATTGTTCGGTGGATATCATCAGTGTATCAACTGTTAATGTTGAGTTCAATTTGTTCACAAAAATTAAGACCCTCCCTACTACAGCGTAGATGAAAACTACGTGCAATATTATCTAAAACTCACACAAGACCTATCATGAATTTTGACGTTCAACGATCACAGATCTGTGAAAAGTTTTTCTTGACCTGAACACCAAAATATACTTTTGGGACCCTTATAAGGCTTATGGGGATTCTGGAAACGACGTCCTTAACGAACGTTGATTCATGACATTTTTTATTCGAAACACTCTCATCGAGAGCCCCTTAAGTCCGTCGAGGAATGACACAAAGAAAATCGCGGGCAGTTCACGGGAAAAATGGCGGGTGAAAAATGCTGGTGACGAGAGAAGCTCATTGGAAGACGTGAAGGAAGCCCTCGAAAGGCCGAGGGTTGTGTGGAGAGGTCCTCAACTCTCAAGCGTCTACATCAAAGAAGACTCGTCTCCAGCACCTTTGTTAGTCCTCCTCACCCTGGCGCTGCCTTCCTCCACCACAGCGCTCCAACAGCCTTGCTCTTGCACTCATTCTGACTTCATGCAAAACGCTACGTGATGGGGACGTTCAGGCATTCTTTTTGTTGGATTATTTTCATTCGCTTGATGGTAGGACAGTGAAATTGTTATTTTTTAATATGCGACCTTTTTTTGCTGCTTTCACAAATTTTTACTTGCACAAACACATTGAGCATAGTGAGGCAATTTTTCAGGTACGCATTGAAGGATTGTTTTTGTTGTTCAGGTACAAAATTCAGAAGAAGTGGTCCAGGTTTAGATGCGTCCAGTACTCAGAAGTAATATTTTCATTCTTCTTGGATTATTGATACTTTAAAAAAATGTACCGCAGATTTTCGAATTCTATCAAGTTATGTTCCTTTCATTCTTCATTAATCATAGAGTGTTATGAATGTATCATACCTCCAACTGTGTGCACGAAATGCTTTGAGTTAATTGTCGCTTGTGCTTTCATAGGAAAAATTATTTTTGTTGTTAGGTACACATGGAAAGATTATTTTTATTGTTCAGGTACACATAGAAGGATTATTTTTGTTGTTCAGGTACAAAATTCAGAAGAAGTGGTCCTGGTTTGGATGCGTCCAGTACTCAGAAGTGGTCCAGGTTTGGATGAGTCCAGTACTCAGAAGTGGTCCAGGTTTGGATGAGTCCAGTACTCAGAAGTGGTCCAGGTTTGGATGAGTCCAGTACTCAGAAGTGATCCAGGTTTGGAAAAGTCGAACATGTATGTCTCATAGCATTGTTTTGGCAGCAACATGGATTTTATTTAACGCAATTCAGCAATTGCCGGGGGACATTTTTCTTTATGAAACAGTGTTAGTCTCAGCTATCGTCAACTGTAAAACACATGTTCCATAGAATACAGTGTTGTGTTGGTTTTCAAATAAATATATTTTTAATTTCAGAAAAAACATTTTTCATTACTTAGAGTAGAAGACAGGTGTGCTGTTCGTCACATCACGTCACATCATGTCGTCCTAGACGATTGATCACTGCATTTATGTTTCAGAAATTAACAATGACCTTAAGCATCATCTTCATTTACCTCTCACTTCCTCAAAACGAATTTCACCGAGTTACTTCAATTTTATATTTCTCTTAAGGGAGTCAAATTTGTCAATAAACAGGGGCTCATATTGCCATGTTGCTTTGCATGACGAAAATGCTTCAGGCTTTATAATTAGTTTTTTCGTTCCAGGCAAAATCACAGCTTTTCTATCGATTGTAAACATTTATAAAAAAATTTTTTCAAGTTACAATAAACTTTTTAATTCCCGTTCGCCAAATCAGTTTTCATTTCTCTTTTCTAATATCCTTTTCTTCTTGGTCTCTGATTTATGTTTCCTTTGCATTCTATAATTCATTTTTCCTCACATTCTCCTTCTTCTTTCTACAAATTTTCAGCTCATATTTTCTTCTAGTTCTCAATTGTTTTTTCTGACACTTAAGCTGAGGTTGGTTTTTCTTTGCGTTCATTGAACAACATTCCTCTTTGAAGTCCTCGTGAAGACTTGCCCAGCGGCGGACCTTCCTTCGTTGCAGCGTTGACGAGCTCATCAAAGGATGAAAAACACGAGCACTCTTGCACCGTTTGATGATCACAACAGACCTGAAAACAAGAAAGAAATGAAGGATCATCCGAGTATTATTGACAAGCATGACTGTGAGGTGTAAAGAGTCCAACCCTTTCTCTCTGATGCCACACACGCCACCACGAGATTGTGTGGTGGGGCTCACACGTCTTGATGGTGTGTAGGTCATCTTTATTTTCAAAATTCAGCTACTACAGTTTTCTGAAGTTCTCTTCACAAAATATTTTGTTTCTTCGAATCATTAAATTTCAAAATAAAATTAGTTAGGATCTAATTTTATTAATGCGAATGAAATTTGTTTTGATTAGCTTATATGCGTCAAGAACAAATATCGGAAATGATTCCCAATGAAATTAATCCTCCAGAATATTCCAAATAATAGTGGCTCACTAAATTCACAATGGTTAAAGTAATGGATAGGAAGCATTTTAAAAACATTCAATTAAAATGTGCGGGGCTTCCTTTAAGACAGTCTAATGAACTATTTTAAGGCACATTTTTACAACCTGCAATATTAATATGAGACGCAAAGCAGATTTACATAAAACCCCTCATATAATTGCTAGGCAAGCACAATACAAGACGGAAACAAAGTTAATTTCCACTCACAACAGCGAAATGGAAGGTACGAGATGCGGTTGTTCAGTTCATTGTTTGGATGAAGCTGCACAGATTGAATTGCGTGCTTGTGATTGGTTGAGGATCATTTTTACGCCATCCGATTGGCAGCTCGAGTGATGGTATTATTTTGATGGCGTCTTTGATTGGGTCGGAGAGGGACGCGTCATGTTTTTAAGGTCATTTTAAGAATAAGATTTTCTTGTGTATCCTTGAGGAATAACGGAACTATTTCCACTCACTGCGAACAGTAGAATACTGGGTAGTTGAAACTTACTATTGTACTGAAATTTTTGAGTGTTTACGACGTAAAGTGAGTTCAGAGTTAGCCCTTAGTGTTGGGATTAGTAATCAGAATAGTGGTCATATTAGTCTGAGAATTGTAGGCTCGATAGGCAATTGCAATCAGCCTTTAGTGTTAGGATTACTATGACCTTAAGTTTTTAAAATGGATTATTAATTAATGTCACTACAGTGGTATTTAATATTAATTTTAATTTTTAGATTAGTCTTTGGCTCTATTCTTGGGAGTTTCATTATTATGCCTCATGACTTTGATTCAAAAGTATGTAACTTTGATGTTCCTTTGGGGTTTAGATGAATCTAATTTTGGGCCCGTGAAACCTTATTTTTTTGTCTTTATTGAGAGATTTTGTTTCATAATTGACCCATAGAGTCGGAATTAATTATATTCTGGGCATTTGGAATCGTATATATCCTGCCACTACTGTGGAATTTGTTCTTAATATCAGCCTTTGAATTATTATTGGGAAAAAGAGAATTCAGAAAAAAAGAGAATGAAACTTAATTTCCAATCACTTATGAAGTACAGGTACATCGGGTAAGCGACTATTTCCGTCCTCAATTTGAAGTAGAAACTCTTAGGGGTGCTTCAATGAGCTTGATGAAAGTCTAGTCTTTGTTCAGGTTTCCAGCATCGCAGCATGCTGGATGTACTCGTACTTCTCGTCCACTGATAATCAGGAAGAAACAAACGAAGACGGCTACGGGAATTAAACCCTGGCCTAAAACCCGGGAATTAAATAAGTATGTTATGGAATTATAATGATCTTATGTTTACAACTGAACAGAAAAAGTAAAAATTACTTCAATAAGTAGCTATGCTAGTAATAACTTTGCACAATTAACTATGCGTTTTAGCTCTATGAAATAACCCCACAAGAGCAGGCGTCTTCACAATACATATGTGTCGTTACTGGTACAATTGCAATCCTCCTCTCACTACAAGGTACACAGCATTCATCGAACATGTACTGTCTCGAACATGATCTAAGTAACTCTACATACATAATGACTTATTATCTTCAGTGTACCTCTAAACAAGCACGCTTTCTTCCAGTAGCCGTGAACAGGAACCACCCTCACTGACCTGCTTGCTTCATGCTGGTTGTCATTCATAAAGCAGCTGATGAAGCCCTCAGATGAGGGTAAAAATACATCTCAAAAAGCTTGACTTTACTGTCTCCTTTTTTGCTCACATTAAATTGTTTTTTAAACGAGTTTTCTTTTATTTTTTGGGAATGTCGTGGTGTAGGTGGAAGCAATAACTGGTACTCGTATTTTCCCGTACGGTTCACAGTCAGTTTTTTTTTCTCATTTAAGGGAAAATTCATGCTTTACATTGAGATTAGGGGGAGGAGAATAACTATGAGACCGGCCCTCTACCATGCAAGAAGTAGCTGCAACAGTCCTGGAAAAATTTTCTGTACATTTCTGGAGTCTCCAAACGTGGTTACAACGTCAATAATTGCTTTCACCTGATCAGCCTATACACGAATTATCAGAAGCTGATCAGGTGCAACAACTTTTAATTCGATTGCCTTTAAATTCTTTACTCTTTGATGGCTTGATAAGTAAGAAGAAAAGAGCCTAACCCTGAGAAGTAAGTTTCTTACTTCTAATTATCATAGGTAGAGGAATAAAGGCATTGGCTTATTCCATGAGGACATTGCTATGGTAGATATTAATAGATATTAATATACTATCTCGACGTTACAGCTCACGGAATGGGACAGACGTCTACTACAGCAATAGGACATGTCTACAACAGCAATAGGATAGACGTCTACTACAGGAATGGGACAGACGTCTACTACAGGAATGGGACAGACGTCTACTACAGGAATGGGACAGACGTCTACTACAGGAATGCAGCAGACGTCTACTACAGGAATGGGACAGACGTCTACCACAACACTGAGGATGAAATTTATTGCACAGAACGAAGCAGTTACTCGTCCTTGTAAATTTGATGTAAATTGTTTGGTCCCGTACCGTAGTTTCAGTTTACAGCTTCTGCGATGTGTATCAAAGAGAGGTGTCTGCCTCTGTCGATTTCAGCGGCCGAGACTCGGAGGCATAGGATCGAGATAGTTTCATTTGAAGGGAATTGATAGAATTGGCTGGTTTCAGTGGTCTTCTGATTCCTGGAAATAGGTTTTAGCATCTGAACGAGGCTTTGGAGATCAGCCAGGGACAGCTCAATGAATTCTACAGTCTGTAGGTTGCAGAGTACAAACTACAGTCTCTAGTGTTAGAATTAACAAATAACTTCCTGCATTGGGCAGGGTACCTTTCTTATCTTATATACACGCGGTGCTTCGATTTTGAATCTTGATGGTAGAATATTGAACTCATAAGCCACTCTGTGATTTTAGAGTAAAAAATACAGAGAGTGGAAAACCACCGTGAACAAAATTGTAAAAGGTGCATGGTGTCAAGTGATCTTTTACCTCAAAACTCATCGATTCACATTGAGGAAGAAATTAAGCTATGATAAAAATCCACACGTACGAATTACTTATGTACGTATGCGTGTGTGATTCTATACATCTTTGTAGGAATGGGCATTGCAGAGACAGGTTACAGGTACATCTCAGGTTTCATTTGAAGGAATTTTGAATTCTTGACATTTGCGTGAGGGAATTGTAAGGAAATACAGACTGAAAAAAAGATTTTATTCTTGCAGAAATACTTCAAGAATTTAAGCTTTAATAACGGTGAGTACTTTAATTAAAGTGAGTGCTAGTTAGAGTAAAATATTGTGTCTGTGATGAGTTAGTGTCGCGTGTGTCTTTAGTGATGCTGTGGCAGGAAGAGCTGCATCAGCAATCAGAAAGTGTTTGAGAATGAAGAAAGTTAATTGAAAGGATTTAGGAGTTTGAAGAAATTGAGAAAAGTATTTATTCGAATATAGTTTTCAATAATAACACATCTTCAATAACTAATACTATCTTCAATAACTAATATCATTTTCAAAACCTAATACCTTCCTCAATTACTAATACCATCTTCAATAACTAATACCATTTTCAACACCTAATACCATATTCAATAACAAATACCATCTTCAATAACTAATACCATTTTCAATACCTAATACCATCTTCAATAACTTATACCATTTCACGACCTAATACCATCTTTAATAACTAATACCACCTTCAATAACTAAAATCGTATTTAAAATTTTCTGTAATGTTTAACAACATTGTTTTAGAAAAAATTACTCCCTATAGTATTTAAAATTACGCGTATGTTATAAATGCACGTTTGTTTAGCTTACGATCTCTTCAGTGATCCAAAGGCACCTGACGCAGTACACGTGGCTTATGTATTCTTTAGAAAATAAGTAAAAAATAGAATTACAGTAATCATTTTTCAACCGTACTACCATGCACCAATCGTACCATTACCTACCAATCTTACTATCATGTGTCAATTGTACCATTACCTACCAATCTTAAAAACATGTGTCAATTGTACCATTACCTACCAATCTTACTATCATGTGTCAATTGTACAATTACCTACCAATCTTACAATCATGAGCCAATCATACCAATCTTGCAATCATGTACCAATCGTACCAATCTTACAATCATGTACCAATCGTACCAGTATCCACTAATCTTACAATCATAAAGTAAGAGTACGGGTTGCCGTTGGTCTTCCTGGTGGTTTTATAAGAACACAGACATACACGTACTTGTAGAAATACACATACATAGACTTACTTGTATGAATACACAATGTACGCATACCTGTATAAACGTACACTCACACAGATACTTGCATGAAAAGACACACATGCACATATGTATATATGCAAATAGACGCACATACTACACGTTTAAAAAGAGAGACATACTGTACATGTAAAATATATACACACACGTACAAGTATACACACACGTACATGTATACACACACACGTACATGTATACACACACACGTACATGTATACACACACGTACATGTATACACACACACACGTACATGTATACACACACACGTACATGTATACACACACACGCACATGTATACACACACACGTACATGTATACACACACACGTACATGTATACACACACGCACATGTATACACACATATCCATACAGCATGTCACAGACCGCGATTTTCTTTTGCTATGCTCAATTCCAGCTGAGATTCCAGGATTCGGGAATGCGGTGCATCTGGAATCCGTCTCTGCCGACAAGATGAATGGCTTCGGAATCAGAAAGATCGCGGAGCCAATTTTCCGAAAAAGGATCCGGATTTTGGGCTCAGGATCACAACAAGGATCAGTTTTGATCATCGCATGCTCCAGGATCATCACAATAGCAATGAAACTGAAATAGGAACTGAAGGGAATAGGAATTCCGTAGCGAAGAAATGAAATGACGTTTTGTATAGTTTGCATGAATTACGAGTAAAATAAATATAAGAATTGTATTACTGTACTCATGAACTGCATTACTGTACTCATGAAATGTATTACTGCACTCATTAACTATATAACTGTACTGATGAACTGTATTACTGTGCTCATTAATTATATTACTGTACTCATGAACTATATTACTGTACTCATGAACTGTATTACTGTACTCATGAACTGTATTACTGTACTCATGAACTGTATTACTGTACTCATTAACTATATTACTGTACTCATTAACTATATTACTGTACTCATCAACTATATTACTGTACTCATGAACTGTATTACTCTACTCATGAACTGTATTACTGTACTCATGAACTATATTACGGTACTCATTAACTATATTACTGTACTCATGAACTATATTACTGTACTCATTCACTATATTACTGAACTCATTCACTATATTACTGAACTCATTCACTATATTACTGCGCTCATTAACTATATTACTGAACTCATTCACTATATTATTGAACTCATTCACTATATTATTGTACTCATTAACTATATTACTGAACTCATTAACTATATTACTGAACTCATTAACTATATTACTGTACTCATTAACTATATTACTGAACTCATTCACTATATTACTGTACTCATTAACTATATTACTGTACTCATTAACTATATTACTGTACTCATTAACTATATTACTGAACTCATTAACTATATTACTGTACTCATTCCCTATATTACTGAACTCATTCACTATATTACTGTACTCATTCACTATATTACTGTACTCATTCACTATATTACTGTACTCATTCACTATATTACTGTACTCATTCACTATATTACTGAACTCATTCACTATATTACTGAACTCATTCACTATATTACTGTACTCATTCACTATATTACTGAACTCATTAACTATATTACTGAACTCATTCACTATATTACTGAACTCATTCACTATATTACTGTACTCATTCACTATATTACTTTACTGACACCAGTACGCCTAAACTTTCTCTCGTGCTCTTCCCTGTGATGCTCCCAAAATAATTGTGCTTTCGAATTTAGTGGCGAGTTTAGTTGAATATTCTCATCTTATTGAAAATAATTGGTGGACATATTGGAGGATACCAGCTGGTATAATTAGTGGACATGAAATATTTTTGTGATTGTATTCTTTTCTTTCTTGCTGGTATTCCAACGGCTATGAAAACAATCTTATAATATCACTAACATCTTCACTTCATCAGGTCTATTTTTATCCCCAGGTGAAGTTTGGCTGAGATTGCGACGTAGGCAATCATTTCCAATGCATCGTCGATTTACCATTTCTCGACTACGTTTCTATTTCCCGATGCCGTCGCCCGGAAATGATGAGCGGACGTAAATCTTATAAATTCGCAAGACGAGGTGATCTGCAAGCGTCCCTCAGGCGGGCGAGCTATTCTGAGGCCCTTGTGATCCGCCCTGAGGCTGTAAACTGTTTCCTGATCCATCGTTCCTCCAGCCCCGCCCAAAACGGTTTCCAGCCACACTAGCTTTAGCACACATATTGGCAAGACTTTTTGGTTTACGTTATACATGCTTTTTGTGAAGCAAAGCTTGCTTCTCGGTTCTGGTTGCGACTTTCATTGAGTTATAAAACTTGCTTTAATACAGAGAAAGTGTTGCTGGACGATTGTGTATGTTTTCGGCGGATTAATTTGTTTGTTAAGAACATAGGAATCAATTTTTCTTTTTGTTTATCAAGTGTCTTGGTTCAGCGCCAAGTTTCGCAAAATTTCTACGCCAAACATTGTTTTGTGGCAGTTATATGAAAACACTCGGTGCCAAAGTATGTGGCAGGACACTCAGAAGTTTCTACGCATAGTTTCAGTTGAAGGAGGACGGTAGGTGGAGCTGCCACAGAGGGCCAGTGATGTGCATCCTCGTTCGCGACGCGGGAGGATCCGGGTTCAATTCCCCTAGCCATCTTGGTCTCTTTCTGCTTAGTCATCGGTGGGCGAGATACACGTCCAGCATGCTGCTACGCTAGACACCTGGTGTAAGACCAAACTTACATGAAGCTCATCCAAGCTCACCTACGAGTCTTTACTTCAAGTTACAGCGTACAAGACAGGAATAGACGCATGGAGCATCACCACTACTCTTGAGGTGTTAACATTAAGAATTGAAAGTCCAGTGCATCTACTGCGAACTTGTTAAGAAATAAAGTATCTTTCTTTCCCTTTTTTCCCTACACGGTTCCCGTTGAAGTAAAATAACTCTGGCAGTCATGTTCTTTCACTACTGAAGAACACCTGCACAAAATATGGATTCATAACTTAAGTACAAATGAAAAAATCTCAGACATTTGTACACAAATTTTCCCAACTACGCATGGATGTTACTACTGTTTAGAAGACAATTTTTTTTAACATCAGTCAGGTTCACTTGCTCCAACGATGTTGAGTGCATGATGATGTTGAGTGCATGATGATGTTGAGTGCATGATGATGTTGAGTGCATGATGATGTTAAGTGCATGATGATGTTGAGTGCATGATGATGTTGAGTGCATGATGATGTTGAGTGCATGATGATGTTGAGTGCATGATGATGTTGAGTGCGTGATGATGTTGAGTGCATGAGGATGTTGAGTGCATGATGATGTTGAGTGCATGATGATGTTAAGCGCATGATGATGTTGGAATGGAGAGTGGAGGGTGGAGGGTGGAGGGAGGAGGGTGGAGGGTGGAGGGAGGAAGGAGGGAAGTCAGTAAGAGGGAGAAAGGTTCATACTACACAATATACTGAAGTCATTCATTGAACGTAGCATTATGAAATAGAATTAAGTTTTAAGCAAACTGACTGAGAACACTTCCGCTTAATCAGTGTCACACAACACCAGACACTTGAAGAACACACCTGGCGTAACACCTGGCGTTTACTGAACACACCTGGCGCAACACCTGGTGCAACACCTGGCGTTTACTGAGCACACCTGGCGCAACACTTGGCGTTTACTGAACACACCTGGCGCAACACTTGGCGTTTACTGAATACACCTGGCGCAACACCTGGTGCAAGACTTGGCGTTTACTGAACGCACCTGGCGCAACACTTGGCGTTTACTGAACACATCTGGCGCAACACCTGGTGCAAGACTTGGCGTTTACTGAACACACCTGGCGCAACACATAGCGTTTCAGTGACAACAGTGTGTAAACATCACCACAAACGCTTAGGACTGCAGACACTCCGAGCTCTAGTGGTGGAAGTGTTCAGGTGACATGGTCGTAATGGATGTATTAAGGTGACATGGTCGTGGTGGAAGTGTTCAGGTGACATGGTCGTAATGGATGTATTAAGGTGACATGGTCGTGGTGGAAGTGTTCAGGTGACATGGTCGTAATGGATGTATTAAGGTGACATGGTCGTGGTGGAAGTGTTCAGGTGACATGGTCGTAATGGAAGTGTTTAGGTGACAGCGTCGTAATGGAAGTGTTTAGGTGACAGGGTCGTAATGGATGTATTAAGGTGACATGGTCGTAATGGAAGTGTTTAGGTGACAGGGTCGTGGTGGAAGTGTTTAGGAGACATGGTCGTGATGGAAGTGTTTAGGTGACAGGATCGTGGTGGAAGTGTTTAGGAGACGCTACGGACCATGTGCGTCTATAAGTTTTAAATAGTTTAAGGAAAAGGCGAACTGAGCATTAATCCAACTCTTCGTCTCTCACGTGCCACGTGATGCTACCTCCTCTTCTCCCACGTGCCACGTGATGCTACCTCCTCTTTCCCACGTGCCACGTGATCCTACCTCTTCTTCTCCCACGTGCCACGTGATGCTACCTCCTATTCTCCCACATCCCACATGATGCTACCTTCTCTTCTCCTACGGGCCATGTGAGGTTACTTCCTCTTCTCCCACGTGCCACGTGATGCTACCTCTTCTTCTCCCTCGTGCCAAGTGATGCTACTTCCTTTTCTCCCACGTGCCACGTGATGCTACTTCCTCTTCTCCCACGTGCCACGTGATGCTACCTCTTCTTCTCCCTCGTGCCTCGTGATGCTATCGCCTCGTCGCGATGTGACTTTCACTAAAGCTTCCACGAGGAAGCGTCTCATAAAAGCGAGAGCTTCATCCTCGAATGGGTTATTTTTACGCAATGTGAGAGCCGGTGCGTTAAAGAGAAGCTGTGTGATGTCCAGATGTACTCAGACGCGCTACATTGCACAACCTCCGAGTGCTAACACACAGTCGTAGGGGATAACGTACGACTGTTGATGATAACACACGGTCGTAGAGGATAATACACGACTGTTGATGGTAACACACAGTCATAGGGGATAACGCACTACTGTTGATGATAACACAAGTTCGTAGGGGATAACACACGACTGTTGATGATAACACACGGTCGTAGAGGATAACACACGACTGTTGATGATAACACACGGTCGTAGAGGATAACACACGACTGTTGATGATAACACACGGTCGTAGAGGATAACACACGACTGTTGATGATAACACACGGTCGTAGAGGATAACACACGACTGTTGATGATAACACACGGTCGTAGAGGGTAACGCTTCCGATGTCCGGGCCTCTTCGTGGTGGAAGTACCCCGCCTCGGCGGGCCAAACACAGGCGAAACCCCCTGGCGGGCTCCGTACGGGGCTCAGGTGCCCCTCTCTTCACTGCTGCCGTTCTTTTTCGGCCTGGCGGCATCACCAACACGAGTGGCGCCGCTACCCCCTCTCCCACCCTGACCCATCCATCATCGAGTCTCTCCTGTTGAGGGGCGGGGTCAACCCAAACCCTCTCCCACCAGAGCTCACATCCCCCAGCCTTTCCCTGCTCTGTGTGCTCCTGTCATGTCACTGAGAGGGGAGTCTCATTCCTGTGTACTTCCTGCCATCACTGGGTCCACCGGCGCTGCTCTTGCCTCGCTTCGGTTGCTGCCTACACCCCCACCTGGTCTTGCCCGTCCTGCTCTAGTCTATCCCCGGCTACTGCCTCGCAGGGAGCCAGAGACTCCCCACCCAACCCAACCCCTAGTCGATCTCCCAACCCTCCCCCAAACCCTAGTCCACCTTCCTGGACTAGGCTTTTCTCATTCACCTCCTGGCTTTTCTCATTCACCTCTCCATCTCTTACTCCTTACTCCCCTCCGATCATCTCTTCCCAGGTGATGACATAATAGAACACCTAGCAATCACTATCACATTAGATTATAGCCCCTACAGACTCTAAAACATTTACATACCCCCTCCAACCTCCTGCTTACTCCCCCGACATTTCCCACCTCCTCGACCATAAAATAGACCTGAATATAATCATAATGGGCGATTTCAACGCCCATAACGTGGCCTGGTTCTCAGTAACAAACGACAACAGGCTGCAGCGAGGGGCATCAACATAATCAATGCCATTGACTCCAGCTCCTACTTCGCTCCATCTCTCCCCGACCTCAACAACAACATCTCCTCTGCCATCTCAACTCACTCCCGCCAGACCTGGATTGACAAATACCAGTCCCATAGCTTACAACAAAACGCCTTCAAATTCTGGTCCCTCCTCAAATCCTTCTCTAGAGAGTCAAACAATGAGCCCCCTAACCAACCCATCACTTGTGGCAACCGAGTCACCACCTCGAACCCCATTATAGCTCAATCCTTCTGCCGCCAATTCACAATTGAAGGGTGGACAGCACTAATGGACTACTTGCATTTTTTCCCGTGGTAAATATAATATATTTTCCACGGGAAAAAATGCAAGTAGTCCACTAGTGCTGTCCACCCTTCAATTGTCCCTCACTTCCGACGTAACAAATCATCCTCCAAGATCTTCAGTTCTATCCACAAACTCCACCCCTTAGACCGTTTCTTCCCTCCTTTCACTGCCGACCGGCACTTCCACCGCACTTCCACCGGTCCTGACAACCTCACCATGCTATACATCCGCGACTTCGGCCCTTCAGGCATAACCTATCTCACCAACACCTTCAATTTCTCCCTCTCTCACGCCACTATCCCCTCCATTTGGAAAAGAGTCATCATCATCACCATCCCCAAACCTGGCAAGCCACCTTCTCTCAGCTCTTCCTATCGCCTCATCTCACTCCTCTGTGCTGGAACATTTGCTCCTACCTCACCTGACGACAGTCATCCCTCTCTCAGACTCCTAACATGGTTTCCGCCCCCTTCACTCCACCACCTTCGCCCCTAAGTCACACTATAGCTATTGGTTTCAGCCAGCAACGTCCTCCCCTCCGCACAACTATCATGGCTATAGACATCTCCGAAGCTTTTGACACCGTCTCCCACCCTCAACCCATCTCCCAAATCTCCTCTCTCCTCCTCAATCACCGCATAATCCGCTGGCTGGTCTGCTACCTCAAAGGTAGATCAGCCAAATGCTCCTACCACCACCACCACCACCACCTCTCCTCCTCCAGACCCGTCCTAGCGGGCGTTCCCCAGGGTTCTGTTATATCCCCAGCACTCTTCAACCTATTTGTATCCGACTACCCTTCCACTGCACCTCTCATCACCTCATACGCTGACGACTTCACAGCAATAGCCACAACAGTCAAAATCCCTGATGCCTCCGCCATCCTCTCCGCTTATTCCTCTGACGTCGCCACATGGGCCCAACAAAAGGGCCACACAGTATCAATAGCCAAATCCCAATCCTCTCTTTTCACTCCTGACACCCACCAGTCCCGCACCAACCCTCATGTCATCTGGGAGAGGACTGACCGAACACAGTGCCGGTCTCCCAAAATCCTGGGAATCACCTTTGACCCCCACTTCACCTTTACCCCCATATAAACGCAGTTTGTGAGAGAGCCCGGCATAGGTTAAATATCCTAAAAGACCTTCCTGGTTCCTCCGGAGGTCAGCAAAAGAAAACCGTAATTCTCACATTCAAGGCCCTCATCAACTCAATAGTCACCTACGCAGCTCCCATTTGGTTCCCCAACGCTTTCCCCTCATCCGTAGTAAAACTCCAAATAATCCAAAACGCTGCCCTTCGAATAGACTCTGGATCCTACAAAATGGCTTCCACCTCGCACCTTCTCAGGGAGACGGAGGTCCTTCCTGTAATCGACCACCTCTCCCTCCTCAGCTCCCAGTATTTCCTCAGCTCCCTTCGCCCTCACCACCCCAACTACCTCACGATCACCCAACCTTCCGGCCCTCGTAGTATGAAACATACCTTCCAATCACGCTCCCTATCCTCCATAGCTCACCTTCTGTCTCAAAACGGGGACTATCTTCCCCCCACATATAGGCAATTTTTAAACTCCCTGCACTCCTCTGCAGTTCAGCAGGCCATCTCTGCAGTGGGCCCCAACAGTGTCCTCCAATTGTCCCCCCACCTATTTCTAAACAAGAACGATCCCTTCTCAGATCCACCCGCACTCTCCTCTCCCAATTCCGATCGGGTCACAGCAGAGCCCTGAACTCTTACCAGGCCCAAATAGGAGCAGCGTAGGACTCCACGTGTCCTGCCTGCGACGCCGTGGACCAGACCACCAGCCACCTCTTCAGCTGCCCGACACCCCCACCCACCTGACACCTCTGGACCTCTGGCTGGACCCGGTGTCCACGGCAACCTTCCTCTCCAGTGTCCCTCCACTCTCAACCTACAGTACTTCCCTCCTCCTATCCGCACCCCACCTGAGCCTCCCCGCACCCCTGAGTCCCCCCCGGATCACCCGTTATGCAAACAACAACAATACACGATTGTTGATGATAACACACGGTTGTAAATGATAATGCACGACTGTTGATGGTAACGCACGATCTTAGATGATAACGCACGATTGTTGATGATAACATATGATCGTAGAGGATAATGCATGATTTTAGATGAGAACACACGATTTTAGATAACAATAAACGATTGTAGATGATGACACATGATCATAGATAACAACACACGATCGTAGATGTTAAGACACGATTTTAGATGCTAAAACACGATTTCAGATAATGACGTGCGATCGAACATGATTTATTTCCGAAGAAATAAATTTGAAGAGGCATTGGAAGAAATTCCAAAATATTTCCAGTCCGGGAACGAGAGGACTAGATGATCACTTCTTTGTTGCAATGTTTCTCCTCACAATACCATTAGAGGGTACTAAAAATGCAACATATTCCAGGCTTCTACACATTTCAGAGTTCCATAAACATTTCAGAGTTCCACAAACATTCCAGATCTTCAGCAAGATGCTTCTTCTAAAATATTTTTATTAGGATAAAACCAAGTCATCGTCATAAGAGTTATAACCTTTCTATGACACCTGCTTAAAAGCTTAAACGACACGAGTGAGGGGGTCTTAAGACGTGGCTTCTGTTTATTAAGTTAGATTAAGCAGTGTTTTATGACCTGTATGACGAGCGAAGTCATTAAGACAGGAGGAGGTGAGGTGGTTATTCCATTAGAAGCTCCCTCGCAGACACGGAGGATGCATGTCCAAATGGCGCAAGTCGTGAGAATATAAGCAGACATCAGGACAAGAATGCAAGCAAACATCAGAGCAAGAATGCAGATAAACATCAGGGTAAGAATGCAAGCAAACATCAGGGCAAGAATGCAAGCAAACATCAAAGCAAGAATGCAAGCAAACATCAGGGCAAAAATACAAGCAAAATCAACATCAGACCACATGCGAGGTCGAGATGGGACCTACATGATTTCATGAAGCATGCATCAGCAACGAATACAAGAACTAATTCTGATACAGAGAGTTGTGTTATTGTACTGAGCTCTGAGTCACCATGTATAATATGCAGGACTCCTTTATAAGAGTGGGACTGTCCTTCTTAAGGGAACCCTTCCCATGTTATGGCTGCTGTGAAGCTAGTGTACACGTACAGGGTGAAGGTACCACACTTACTACAGTAGTTTGGGGTGGTAGAAATATCCCCTAAATGGCACGGTTCACCAGACGCTGATATAAATAGGTGGCGTTATCTGTGCCAAATCTTAGGTGGGGGCTATGAAGGAGGGAGGGATAGGAGGAGGGGATACGGAAGAGAAGGGAGGGCTAGAGGAGAGGAGGAGGGANGTTAGGAATGGAGGGGTTAGGAATGGAGGGGCTAGGAATGGAGGGGTTAGGAATGGAGGGGTTAGGAATGGAGGGGGCTCAGAATGGAGGGGTTAGGAATGGAGGGGGTTAGGAATGGAAGGTTGAATGAGCTTCATGACGGACAAATGTCCTCGTGTATTTCCATGCCAGAAAGTTCATCATTCATGAACTCAAATCAAACATCAGTCAAGCTTTGAAGAATAATGTGTGTCTGCAGCGAGACAAAGTTAAGAAAACATGTCGAAAGAAATTATCCGTCAGTGGCGAAAATGCTTTATAAATTCAGAATAAAGAAAAATATCACTGAAAATGACAAGAAGATTTTTTTTCAAGGAGATAATTTCAGATGAGGAAGGAGATTAAACAGATCATATGGACAATTTTTTGTTCAATATTTCGTTCATGATTTTGATGCGCTTTATGGACTTGGTCGCACAGACCACACGTGTGTTTTACCTCTCATTGGTGCAGCTCACTTGGAGTATAACTACTCGTATTTCGCAAGCTGCTCTACTCTCCAATAATTTATTAGTGTACGTGTATAGACATAAAGTTGGCTGCCTAAGTTCAGACTTCAACATGAAATTTCGCATCTATTCATGAAGCTTTTCTATTTTCAGCAGATGAATTCAAGAGGCATGCAAAAATTTGTTTACGTCATTAAATTTAAATTTTGTAAGCATCACTTAATTTTAATATTGAAGGGAAAAATACTTCGTAGGGGGAGATAAATCTCGAAATGACGGTTTTCCTTGCCACTTCTGGGTAGGGAAATTCCTATCGGCATCCACAAATTGACTTATTGATGTATGCACATCATATGCCAATAGACTTTAAATGCGCTCTATCACCCTCCTATATCCATATCTGACTTACTCCATTTTTCCCGGCAAATTCTCTTACTTATCTTTTCTAAACTACTTACAGACTGACCAGAATGTCTGCTTTATTATCGGCAGGGAGCTAATAATCATAGTGCAATGATGATTGTCATGTCAGAATAGTTATAGGGCATAATTTGACATTTATATACGAACTAAACAGTTCCTGTGGAAATTCCACGATTTAGATTCGACTAATGTGAAATTATTATAAAGATGAACGTATTAAAGATTTACGACGAATTATTGTATTTTAAATGAACATTTTTTATTGATGTATACAGAACTACCATTTTGTATCTTATCTAATGATAACATGACCCTGATAGTACCCGTTGAAATTTCTTGGTTTAAAAGTAATATAATTAAGGATCTATGAAATAAAATGTATTTTTCAGTTTTACCCGTGGTACCATCTGAATCAGAATATTTTTCTTGAATATATACAGAACTTTTATTTTGTATCTTCCCTAACGATAACATTGCCGTGTAAGAGAAGAAAGTTAATAACGGAACAAATGGCGTGTTTTATAGTGATCCAGTGCCTTTGGTATCCACAATACAATGCTTGTAATACATGCATACCGATTCTGATTTCAGTTCAATAATTTTTCTTCAGTAATAAATAGGAAGTAATGGGACGGACACACATACATAGTCGATTATATATGTAGATAGTCATAGAGCATCATTTGATAATTATATACGAAAAGTCATAGAACAATATTGGATAATTATATACGAATAGCCATACCGCATCATTTGATAATTATATACGAATAGTCATAGCGCATCATGTGATAATTATATACGAATAGTCACAGCGCATCATGTGATAATTATATACGAATAGTCACAGCGCATCATTTGATAATTATATACGAATAGTTACAGTGCATCATTTGATAATTATATACAAATAGTCACAGTATGTCTTAACGCAAGTGAAGAAAGCTGTGATTCATAGCCACGGCTGCTGCCCATCATCACACGACCACGTACAACACAGTCCAGTAATACTGAATTACTATCACGTGTACAGTCAGTAGACTGTACGTTGTTGCAGTTGCAAAACACGGCAACTATATGACATTATAGCTGCAAGACCCTACAGCTGCAAGACTCAACATCTTTAAAACACTACATCTGTGATACTATACATCTGTAAGAGACTACATCGGTGAGATATTAGAGTTGTAAGCCACTGCATCTGGAAAACAATGCCTCTGTAAGATACTACACCTTTTTGACACTACATCTGTAAGATGCTACACCTTTTTGACACTACATCTGTAAGATGCTACACCTTTTTGACACTACATCTGTAAGATACACCTTTTTGACACTACATCTGTTAGATGCTACAGCTATAAGACACTACAGCTGCAAGTCTGTGTAGCTTGGCACGCTGTCACTTGAGTTAAGCTACACAGATGCGCCGGGCAGTGCTGTGGTGGCTGTAGTGCAGAGTACCACACAGTGGTGCAGTGGTGCTAGCTACCATACAGTGGTGTAGAGGCGCAGTGGTGAAAGCTACCACACAGTGGTGCGGTGGGATAGGGTACTGCACAGTGGTACAGTGGTGCAGGGTACTGCACAGTAGTATAGAGTGCAGCTCAATGGAATAGGGTACAGCACAGTGGTGCAGTGGTGCAAGGTACTGCACAGTGGTGCAGTGCAGAGTACTGCACAGTGGTGCGTGTATTGGTGCTGTGGTAGTGGTGCTTCTGACATGGATGCACGTGATTTCCATTCAATAGTTGCGCATGCAGTTGTTTTCATAACATTTAACATCATGAAGCAGTGTTTGAAATTTAATAATCTGCGCTCAGTGAAGTTTTCATTGCACTCACGGCAAAATCTTTAGGATTTATCATAAAAAAGAATGAGTTAAGTTCAAAATTATCCCATACAAATTGGTAAATAATTTTATTGTCAGTTTTGTTGTCATGGAAGTATGATTGAAAATACTTTTAGTTTATTTAGGTTTCATCGATATTTTTATCAACAACCGTCTATAATTTCGTTGTGTAAGATTCATTTCTGTAATGCGTGGTCAGCTTCCAATACTCTGTACAATTAATGTAATTTGCTGACCCTACACTTTCCTCACTTCAAAAAAATTGCTCGCTAAAATAGTATCCTTCGATCCTTTGACTCACTGGGATGTATTCATTTATCACAATTGAGGGATCAATTATGATGTTTAATTAGAGTTGCCTGTTGCTGAAGTTTTCTTGGACTTATTGGGTACTGAAATGCATTCAACATTATTCACATAATTGCTACAAAAATGCACACTCTCAGAAAATTTACGTCTCAATTATTGCCAGTGAAAAGTACACAATATCCGCTTTGCGCGTTCATAACCTGAGTAATGTTAACACGTTCTGAAGGATAGTCCAGTTGTTCTCTATCAAGATTTCCAATATTAATTATCATATACTAAGCTTGAAAACGCTTCCACAAGAATAAATACTTGGGAGCAGCTGGTAGGAGTACTCATGCACCAAAATACAGTAATTCTGTGCGACGGTCGCATGTACAACACAGTGAGCAGCAACTTTCTCAAAACCTTGTATTGATTTTACGTTTCCATGCAGTCAAAAAAAGTGCTTGTTGCTTTAAGAACTGCAATGGTTTCACAATACGTTATATCGTGAGAGTACTTTTATCAGCATGTAAGTTTGGAATTTAAGCAAAAAATGAATTATTTCTGAACATTTTGGTTGACCATTGCGGTTGTAGTATCATGCGGCCAGTAGTTTCATACGTTCGTACGATTGAAAATTCCTGAGTTCTTAGTGGTCAGGATTGAAATAAGGAAACAACTGAGAATGTGAGGTTATAAAACAAGTGATGTTCTGCGACATGGGCTACAATTGCACTATAAGGCACGCAACACCGTCGTATTTTACGAAGCTAATACAGTATACATGAAATTCCAATACATATTAACAAGGTCTGAAGGTGTTAACTTCAGCATTTTATTCGAACTCTCACCATGGTACTAGTATTCATAATAATACTATAACTACTACATACTATTACTTTCACTAGTATTCGTAGTAATACTTTCATGACGTAACATTCCCCAAAGTCGAGCTAAAATGAGTGAATACTATCGTAAAGGCTCGAAAAAAAGAAG
Organism: Trinorchestia longiramus; assembly: GCA_006783055.1. Lineage (NCBI taxonomy): Eukaryota > Metazoa > Arthropoda > Malacostraca > Amphipoda > Talitridae > Trinorchestia > Trinorchestia longiramus. The sequence goes on from VCRD01000493.1 coordinate 263,856, forward strand.
CCTTCCTTGGTCCGCAGGTGCAGAATCAGGAACTGGAAAAAGGAAGGGACTCGCTGTATCGCGCCCGATATCTGTCCCCAAGTTGTCCGAATCCTTTGGCTGTCCGCCAAGAAGATGGAGCTGCAACAACGAGTCTCCTGCAGGCCAAATGTTCCAAGAAACTTTGCACCAGCCCCACCAGGGCTGGGAAAGGAGCAGTCGGTCTTCTTCCACCTTAACCGTTTGCCCAGACATCAACAGCGATGAGGATTGCGCCGTCGTGGAGATTGTTTCTATTGATTCCGAAACTGACATCACTGAAGAGTATGATGCTGAATCTAGTAGTGCTAAGAATGATTGTCCTGACAGTTTTGGCATTCAAATTAGAGTCCTTGCTAGCTCAAGGTCTCCGAGTGTGTGTTCCAGTAGATCCAGTGGCCTGTTTGCGTCTGAAAAATGTCTATTTAGGCCCAGCGAATCGCCTGTGGAAGCTCGGTGGTCTGGTTATCGTAATAATTCCAGAGATGTTTCTTATCCTAGATCAAGAAGTTCAAGTCGTGCAAGGCTTTCCACTTACACGTTCTTGGAACAACCAGACGTGTGCGCGGATGCAAAAAGGAAAGATGATGAATACGGTAGTGAAAAGAATAAATGTGAGCACTCCTCTCGACCTCGTCAACGTAAAAGTAACGAGGGAAAAATTCCTGTCGACTTCTTGACGAAAAGTTCTAGCTTGAGTCCCTCCATCCGGAGATGTCTGGTCAAAGTTCCTATTTCTCCGAGCTCATCTCCGCATCAGAGTCACATTTTTCGTAGATCAACTTCGTTTCCTCTTGAGATCTGCGAAGAGGAAGATGCACCTGAAGAGACGACCACTAGGGGGATCTCTCATGACGAGCGATTTCTCGTAATTGCTGAACCTCAACGAAACTTTCGCGAAGGAGCTTCCGAGGGCTGCTATTCACCAAGTCCTTTTTTAAAAAGAACCCAGCAACAAGCATTCGATCGGAGAGACCCTCTCCAGAGAAAACCATCTTCGATCGACTTCTGTCCGCAAAACTTGGAGTTCGGTTCAGATGAGCCCACACAGCCTGGTCACCCTAAGGACCCCATCGACGAGGATTATTGTGGATCAAGGAAGCTTAAAGCAATTTATGGCGAGGACGAGCTCAGACGAGTACTTAAAGAGATAGAGAAATTATCCTCTAGAATAACTGACGATGCTTCAGATAAAAAGGCTTTACAATCTCGGAGCTCTTTTAAAGTAGATAACGCCAACATGTCAGCAAGTAACTTGTCTTTGAGTCGATTAAAGAATACGAACGACGGAATTGAGGCTATTTCTTACATGGAAGATGATATTCCACTCTATATAGTTGAACATAATTTAACACAAAATGAAGCTGTCGTGACTTCGGTTGGCAGCGAGATCAGTGATAGAAAATCTGACCAAGACGTGATACTGAATCGAGATTGTGGGAGTACATTCGAAGGCTTGGCTGCATCTTTACTTGGTCACTCTGTTACTCACGGAGCTGGAGGTAAGACTAACTATGTATCACTATGTCATTTCACCACCTACGGAGTTGTAGACAAAACAAACAATCATTTGAGAGACAAAGTTACTACCTGACTTCGCTGTTTGTTGACGTGAGTCATTGTCGTAATTGAAGTCATGAATACAAGCTACACATCTGTATGAGATCATCTCTAAAAAATGAAAGATTAATGCACGGAATTGAAACATTCGAACATATATAGAGGTACAAATTGTGAAAAGTCAAAGATTCTTGTCGTAATTGAGTGCTTACCATGACTTGTATGTTTTTAGTATTATCCTTGATTTAAAATTGTGCAAATTTTGTCTTCCAAATTAGAAATTTTCTGGTTGTCTGTTTTCACTGAAGTATTTTCTATTTATTATGTATTTTTTGACACTGAAAGATAAACCTGTCGCTCCTCCTTGATGCTCGTACATTGAGTTTAATTGATGTTTGTTTATTTAGGAGCTATTATTGCTAAAGTTTGATGTGTAATTAAACTTTATACGTTTTTTGTATCTCTAGAAGATTATAATTATTACTATTATTATAATAAAATTAACATTTTTGCTCTCATCAAAATAGGCACCTAATTATTACAAGGACTATATGAGATTCTACTTATGACTATGATCATCATATGATCCTAATTATTAATGAAACACTAATTGTTAGAGAAGTATTTCGAGCGAGATCATCACACGCAGAGCAAACGCACTTCAAAACATCAATAAACATTCTCAGGCACAGTAAGTGCATCTTCATCATTTAAAAAAAAAAAGTCAAGAAAAATCGGAAAAAAGTTTCTAAAACATATTGAGGAAGCATATTTTCAATAGGTATGTTCATCATATTGAAATTATAATATCGAAATATTAATGTCATAAAAATTCAGCCCAGAAAACGTAGTAAGTTAAGAAACCCGTTGAATATCACCCTGAATTTTTTTGATACTCTTGTGAATACTTTAACGTTTATTGTTGTCCACAAGGTAAGTTTGTACTTATTTTATTTGAAGACAATTTCCAGCTAGGTGCCTCCAGCAGCTCTGCTACAGCTCTGTCCTAGAAGGTAAGATTTATTTTTTTTCACATGAATGCCATGCTTTCTCCAGTTTTTAAGACGTAATAAAATCTGGACAACGTTGCTACTTAAACATACGGCATCGCTGTGTTAAAAATACACACCTTTAAATGAAATTTTTTTGGCGGTCTCTCGAGTTCACATCCCGTATGTTTCATAGTTCTGGGGCAATATGAATACCTTCCATCAGCCAACTAAAGATATTTCTGAAGTGGCTGGAGGAGCAAGGAAGAAGTGCTCAACACGATCAGGATGACACGGGAAGGACTTGATTAACGTATATGAAGTTCAACCTATTGCTGCATCTCGGCTGCGATCAAAATCGAGAAAGCTCGCATGTTTGACGTTGTAGTTCTGCCTTGTATGTTTCCAGTGCTGGAAAACAAGTGTTAAACGAGTCAGCATAGCGTTTTGAAAAACTAGGAGACGCTTTGTGACAGGCGTTGTCTAAGCCCAGCTAAGATAGAAACGGAGGTGGGAATAGCGCAGAAT
>VCRD01000494.1:2994-28307 GCA_006783055.1 Trinorchestia longiramus
AGAATGCGAGTGGGTAAGAAATTCTGCGACACAACACAGAGTCATGTGTCGCACTCACCCTACTCTCGAGAAGAGATGGCTCTCAGTAAGAAGATCGTCCACCTTGAAGTGGCAAGGTTAGACCACTTACAATTTTCAGACCCTTCATGAAACGCTAATAAAGTATTCATTTTTCCTTCGTACAAACCTCGAAAAGGTTTGTGCAAAAAAGAATGTTGTACTTTATATTAACTAATACCCTCTGAACCAAATTATGTCAGGCCTACCATAAGATTTTAATATCGAAAGCCCTCACTGACTTCATCAATTTGCAAGTGTAGCAGACAACTCACAGGTGCTCCAAAACTCTGTACACTGGCACACTGTACAGTGTACTACTGTACAGTGTGCTACTGTACAGTGTGCTACTGTACAGTGTGCCAGTGTACAGTGTGCTACTGTACAGTGTGCTACTATACAGTGTGCTACTGTACAGTGTGCTACTGTACAGTGTGCCAGTGTACAGTGTGCTACTGTACAGTGTGCTACTATACAGTGTACTACTGTACAGTGTGCCAGTGTACAGTGTGCTACTGTACAGTGTGCTACTATACAGTGTGCTACTGTACAGTGTGCTGCTGTTCAGTAGCACAATGCACATTAGCACAGTGTACACAAGTTACATGCATTTAGATGCACTCAAGCACACTTTATTCTCAGGTTTCAACTTTCTCTTACCTCACAATACTATCATCATTCTTCCACAAAGAGTAAAAAAATGTTCTGTGAGTTTTTTTAAATAATCAATTTAGATTCATGAAGTCAGTAAACTAGAAGCATTATGACTGCATTACTTGAGATCAACAGCACTTGCTCACAAACCACTGACAAAACATGCATGAGCTGGTCACGATGGTGAGGTGCAGCGAATTGCCTTCGTTCACGTAGTTTTATTGAGCAGAGAAGACCAGGTCAACTGACTTCTATGCCTAAGAACGAAAATTACATGCGAGCTTAAGCGTTAAAAGCAAACTAAGCGAAAAAATTGCGAGTGAGTTCCTATGAGGAATGTCTAAATGAGCCACTTAATACTCAATGAAAACAAAGACGGTATATTTGTTGCAATAAATTACATGCATTGAGAATTACGTTTACGACGAGCAACATAGCTACTGATATCTTGCTTTCAAAATAAAAAATTTAAAGCTTAAATTAGAAACTGAAAACTAAGTCCTGCATTTAGTGAGTCGAACTTCACGCTTATATGATTTCGTTTTAAACTTGTTAATGAATATTAGACAGTGATGAAATTTCAACAGAACACGCCGTATCTTCATTCAGTATGCAAGAAAGGATCGAATGCTCTTCAATATTTGCATAAATGCAAGTGTGGATGCGAGGAATTCAAGAGCCAAACCACATTCAATTTGTACAAGTCATTCACAGGAAAATGGTGGGCTAGGAACAGATTTGTATTTTGCGCAAGGTTTACATGCTAGAAACGTGAGCAGCAAACCAAGCTAGTGGGAAACATGATATTTGTGTTAGAAGAGATAATGACATTTCAGCCTAGATTTAGTCAATTTAGGAAACTTTTGTCACAGTGTAGAGAAGTATTTTGTACCTTATAACTCCTGAACAAAAACTTCAATGTGACTTCAACTTCGACTATCAACAAATTCCAAAACGCGCTGTACATTTTGATGCTAATCGCCGTTCCGACTAGACAAATCTGAGAACGAGCAAATACCATCAGGAGTATCTCATATCACTCTTGTGTATTAGCTTCAGGAGACTGGCGATGTGAACAGATTCAGATTGCTACTCACGAAATAATGTTTATGGTAATCACCCAATGAATGTGTACGAGAAGCTTGTGAAAAATTATTGTTGTACTTGATTTCATTAAGAAACTTGCTACATAAGAAAGAAGTCAAGCCACCAGCACATCAAAAAGTCAGAGCCAAAACTATGATTTTGCAATGGTTGTCCAAAATAATCACTTTAAGTACAAAACAATCCTGTCCTGGTACTTTAATTTTAAAGGAAATTTCAATCCAGTGTTCGTAACACAGAGGGCTGGGAGGGGTGAGTGTTGTGTGAGAGTTGGGTGTGCAGGCTGCAACACCCGTAAGTCTGCTAGAATGTGTGGTGGGTGGGATGCACTGTAACAGACCACTTCATTCAGCTGGAATATGGCGATGTATTCTATTATTATTTTTCTATTATCTAAAGCTCTTTAGGCACGAATTTACCGAAACAAAAAACTTAGTCAGCTAAAAACTTCACCTTGACAAAAACGTGACTTGAATTACTTTAGTGCGCTAAGCCACACCATCGTACAGGGCACTTCAAATTGTAGATTATATATAATACTGAGCATCTCTATACAACTTCTGCTCAATACCACCTCTGCAGCCAACTGTGAATGCGCAAAAATTCTTCTCTGGACTAGAACACAACACAAAGAGCAGCTAACACGCTTTAGTACGCTGGACCTCTTCGAAGTAATAGAAAATGGCGCATGACTGTGAAGAACAATTCAACAACAAATCTAAGAGCTGAGTTTCAATTGCAGAAACACTGAGGTTATCACTTGGAACAGTGTCTCCCTTATTCAGTGTCTCTGTACACGAGACTGTGACCCACCATGTGTGGGATTGCGTTATTTGAAGCAATTTAGCGGTGGTCCAGCGGGGCTTTCAGCCACGCATTGTCTTACGCGCAATAGCAGTAATGGCAGTAAAGACTGGCTGCCTCCAGCCACAATGTGCAGCAAATGGACCGGCAGTAATTGCAGAGTCATGGCTGCCATTGCATCAATTGCCGCTCAGTAATTGCTTGCTTCCTTTTATTTATTTATTTATTTATTTTCTTCGTTTTTTGTTGTGGGAGACGGTGGACAACGCGCAACATTTCCATAGATGTTGCTGTGCAGCTGCCCCACCCTGGCCTCACAATATGCAGCTGACTTTCCCGCTCAAATCTCAAGGGTAATTTTCTCCTTGAACAAATTGCAGCAATCCTGAAAGAAATCCTGACCTAGACTATAGGTATATTTTTGTCTTTATTGCACGATAATTTAAAAACAAAATTTTTAATTTTAGGCCGAAAATTTCACGTAAACACATTTTCCAAAACTATTTTGAACACTTGAGGGAAGTATGGCAACTTATAGTCACGTAAAAGAAGAATGACTAACATTTATTGACCATATAATAGTCATGAAGGCTAGATACATATCTGACACGAGACAACTGTTTATTGTCATATTTTTTCACGAGGCTCTAGTCACAGCCCATTCTTCGAGAGCAGTTTCCGGTAATTAAGTTCCGAGTTTCTCAAGAGAAATAAATGAATCATGAAGTTTTTATCAAAGAATTCCCGCTTCTAAACGCAAATCTCGAAATCAAAAATTCCACTATTTTGAATTTCTGGAGTTTTCTTGTCTAACTTAGGTTTGTGAAACTATTGAAAACAAGAACAGCGAATATAAATAATTTTAAGGATCAAGGGTCACTGAAGTCAATAAATGACAAAACTTTAGGCCGGTGGATGAAATGGTGAGGCAAAATTTGCTTTAAATAAAAAAAAATAACTTTTTTTCGATGCGCACTTGCAGTCAACTACAGCAATCATGCACATTAGCTTGCCTGTCAAAGTACGATGCTAAAAACCAATGTGATTCTTCTATAAAGTTTCTGCATCTGGCACGATTTGGATTAGTAAAAACATCTGAAGATAGTAATGCTTTTGGTACTGTCTCGCTTGTTAGATGAATTTTCTAACATAGTGTATAAAAATTTGTTCCACAACTCGAATAACATTGTTATTCTTTGCCGAACATCGTGTTTCTAGAAGTGATGAGTTGCCATAATGCATCACTTACTCGCCAATTTCAATATTCCTGATACCATTTCTTAAACTTGAACTACAATGTACTTTTGAACTACACTTTGCTGCACATTATTTCTCTGATCAATATTTGGTGTAGGTGTCTCATGCTGTGCAGTAGCATCAAAAGTCACCTCCAGCAGATGACTGGTAATCCTGACGCTCTGAAAAAGTTGTTAGTAGCTGTGGATGAATGACACAAAACTATACACACAATACATACGTACATCTTCAGTTTGAATATGACATTACGGAAGATATGTGTGCACATTATTGACATTATTAACAAGAAAGTATTGAAAATAAGTGTGCAAATATCCTATTCTGTAGTGTTTATTGATAGCAGTAAAGGAAGAGCGTAGTGATTTATGACTTGCTTTATAAACACTATTAATATCTATGCTTACATAATTTACTACAACATTACAGCAATAAAACAAAATCTATGAGTGTACATGCATTTCTCTTCGTTTCAAATACAAAATTAAATATACGTGTAGACACTCACTCTCTCATGAATTCATGGTTCTTATTGAGACGTACTGTATGCGTTCATAATTACCTATTATTAGGAAATTAAGAAGCATTTTTAAAAAAATTATCAACTCAAAGACAGTTTTAAAATTTTTGACGTCTCTTCATTAATTTCTTTACAGCAATTTCCCCGAAACTCATTTCACAGACCCAACTTTGTGTACCAAATACACCTAAGAAAAACATATATAAGTCTTTCAAAAGACGCAATTCATTCAATTATCTCAGCACAACTTGGGGTCAGAGATACGAAGCACTTGTTCACAAATATGCTTTTTTTTCTCCAGTGTTGCGCAATATCAGCAATAAAAGTACAATTTTTAGCGAACAAAATTATCTCTGGTCACGATGGAAAAATTTATAAGCCACGAGTGGGAACAATTCGCTGCCCTCGGACGAGGGAAACTCTCGAGGGAAATTTGTCGCTGTGTCCTCCATTAGATAAAGCGCCAAAGCTCACCTTAGTTGCCAAAGCATTCGTGCTCAATGTATTTCTTTTGCAGGATACTGAATAATGGTTCACGCTGTGTAGTGAAAAGCTTACAACTTTCAATTCTTAGCAAGAAAACAAAACTGAATTTATTATTTATTAAAAACATTATATTTTTAGTAACTGTAAACAAAAAAATTAAAACATTACATTTAGAGAACTAATGCCTTTATTTCATTATCCACTTTAACTATTTTTATGTTACTCTTTAAGATAAGAATAGTTTCTTTAAAACACAACTTTTTTTCTCCTCCTCCATAGAACATTTTAAATTTAACGCGCTCTAAAACGTATTACAGTACATACTGTGTGCACGTACCAACACAACTGCATTAAACTTTCTATTTAAGACTCCTGGTAGGAATAAAAATGATCCTTTAGCCGCATTACCAGTATGAATATTCACAAGTTGTAGCACCACTGCACACAAGTTGTAGCACCACTGCACACAAGTTGTAGCAGCACTGCACACAAGTTGTAGCAGCACTGCACACAAGTTGTAGCAGCACTGCACACAAGTTGTAGCACCACTGCACACAAGTTGTAGCACCACTGCACACAAGTTGTAGCACCACTGCACACAAGTTGTAGCAGCACTGCACACAAGTTGTAGCAGCACTGCACACAAGTTGTAGCAGCACTGCACACAAAGGCTGATGTTAGTTCTTTCGGAAACGCAGCTTATCAATCTCGCAATATCGAAACTTTTGCCGGACTCGGAAAATCCTTCACGAAGCTCAGGCATTGATCACATAAGCTGGACGGAGATCTGAGCAGTGGACGGAGTGAGGCCCTCAACTCTAGTGCTGAGTTCGCGACTTCATGCCAGACGAGAAGAAGAGAACCAACGGAGATCAGCCTGTTCATTATTTAGACTATGTAAATAATTTACTTTCATGATGTGTCCATGAAGATACTTCATAGATCTGAATCAATGACCTAGATGGTGAGTTTAAGTTCACATGAGCTGTGTGAGGTGCTGCTTGCTCTAACTTGTGAAAGGGATATGCATGGAATCGCAAAAAGGATGTGTGAGATGAACTCTATCATGAATATTTTGAAGTATTTAGAAAAAATTTATTTGGGTTAGTTTGCTTCAAAAGTTTCATCATCTAGTGAACCATGTTTCTATTTGTATCAGCGTCGTGCCGTTGTTTAACGTCACACAGTTTTATTCAGGAGATAATTTATTACTGAACTGCCTCGAAGCTTCATCAGGTAGGATATTTGGCTTCTATTACAATTTCAATATATTTTGAAATTTTAGTATCACTACACGGTATTTGATCTTCGAACGTTACATTTTATTTATGATTATTCCTGAAAATTTGAAGCCTTTAGTTCTTTTCACTCGCACCATTACTGGCATTGTGGCACCACAGATAATAAATCTAGTTGATTTATGTAAAAGGCTGCTCAGTGTTTAAATATATTTTAAATTACATGATAGTGTCATCAAGACTCATATTAAATTTAAATAAATTAACATTTGTTAATTAATGTTAACATAATCTTCCAAACAAGTCAATCTTGCACTGCAGTGCATCACTGTCCCGTTCTTTCAACAAAGTAACACTAATTTGTACGATTTTGAAGTATGTAGTAATTTTCCGTCGATTTTTATATCATATACTGTTTCTTCAGTGCCTACTGATCTACAGCGTCAGGCCTTTCTCTTTCCAGTTCTTTCTTTTTATAAATCTTGAGTTTCTTGCCGATAGGCCAACTCTATTTTCTTATTTTATTAATCGTTGTTTATCCTCTTCTTGCACTCTGTGTACGTCTTCGTACTGATATTTTTGTTAGATATTTTACGAAGCCAAATGTCTGTTACTAAACTTCAGTTTTCGCAGACCTATTTGCTATTCATATTGTTCTGTCAGAAATTTTCCTTATCTTTTACTGTTTTCTTGCGGTCCAGAGTAGCAGTCACTGAGAGAAGGTGATTTCTCAGCGAAAGCTCATTTTTTCCTTTCCACTTACATTTATTTTGCAGCTAAGAGCTTTGACCATTATAGTCAATTCAGCAATTTTGGCTCTGCCATCTCAATAAAGTTTTACGACATCACTTCTTTTCTTGAACATTTCCCAATCTTGACGTCAATTTTCAGATTTTGTGTATCTGATCAATTGTTTTGCCAATGTTTTAAACCTGTAGGGATTCTTGCTGCATTCATTCTTTCCATCTTTCAGTAATTCCAAATTGAGTTGTGCGACTCCTACCTTTTCACTCTATTTTTTCTTTAGTAACCATTTACTTCTACCACTTTAGTGTCTTTTCAATTCTGTGTTTCAATCCATCTATACTGCACTAAGCTCCTTTTGCTTCCCTCACCCATGCCTCTTCTCACAATCAATCTACAAGGCTACTTTTTTCTCATCGATTTTTGTCAATTTTCATCACGCTACCACACTTTTTCCTAAATCGACCTTCTTCGTGTTCCCTCAAACTCAGACACACGTCTAAGTTCCCATGTACCCTTAAACCCAAAACTCTCTAAAAACTCTCTAAACTCAAAAAAAAAATTCCAAAACCCTAAACCCCCGCAAATCTTCCCAAAAAAACCAAGCCCCCCAAAAAAACGTTGCGCTGCCGCACGACGCACTCAGTAAGCGACTCAGAGCGCCTCCAGCCAAACGTCTTGCCGACCACTTTTCTCACCCTGATAAATTTCTCTGGACTTGACCAGACACTAAGCCCGTCCTGGAGAAATATTTTGCACTGGACAGAAGGAAGCACTTTACGTTATTAATGGAGTACGCTTTATAAGCCTCTCACGGCCCGGAATATTTTGTTAAGGTCACTAGTCCTCGCAAGAGCTCCTCCAACTCCAAGTGGCCTGACAAAAGTCCTGATTTAGACTCAAGGAAGTTGGCATTTTTTAGGCAAGCAAGTCCTGAAAGTTTAAGTTTGCTGAGACAAGCTTCATCGCCTTCCATCAGGATTTTTGCAAGCCTAATTTGGGACACGGCCAAACAGGAGAATCTTGGATGATGTTTGAATTTCAACCGAAATTTTGTTTTCAACTAAATAAGAGCAAATTGTTTTTCGGTCACATCTTCTCAATTTAGTAGTAGCTTTCAATAAATAGAATATTTTCTCTATTATTCCAGGCATAATAAAAAACATGGTACGAAGCACGAGATAAATGACTTCATTATTTTCGTCGTTCGTTTTCAATTGTCTTTTATATAGCACTTAGTCTGGTGTATTTTATGACTTTTTTTAGGCACCTCAAAGACTAAAACATAGCAGATTAATATAAACAAATAATTAATATCCACGGAAAAGAACAGGAGCGGGTGAAAACGTATATAATATACGCAGATGCTGGTCTCTACTGGAAAATAGTGATAAAAATACATGACTCGGGAGTATTAGAATATATTTCAATCTTTATGACTCACCATTCATGACCGACTGGTATTAAAACTATTTCTCGGCTTTAAAATAGTGATTTAGGCTCATCAAATGCTCTGACTACAGCTGTGTGAACGAGATAAGCGAATGCTAGTTTATGAAAATAACATTAGCTATCTATACTTCACAGCATGGTCCTCAATGTAACATAAACAGCATCGTCGACTTTACCCCCACATGAACAGCTTAACAAGACACACAAAAAGTGATGTGGTCTGACCGAGAAGTATCTTTTTCTGTGTCGGCAGCGCGCAGCAAGAATAAAAGAAGTCTGTCTCCCAGGAGAGCGTCGTTTTTCTGAGCCATTGCGTTCAAGCGGCGACCAGTTTAGAGAGCTGTACGTTCTTCCATTTGCAATGTCCCTCTGCGTCCCGGTAGTGGCAAGAGAATGCTTTGAAGCTTCCTTCTATTTGCTTCGTTACGGGTGCTCGACAGCCGATAAATACAAGCGATGAAGACCGATATCGCCACTTGCAAGTCTTGAAAAAACTGGCATTTTCTCTAAAAATGGAGCTCATAATCGAGCTTTTCAATTGGCCAGCTCGCCTGCAGCAGGTCGCTGTGTTTTGTAGCGATGTCTAAAGTTAGGGCAATGGTGAGCATTTGATATTGAAGCGTGATAAAAAAGCACTTTTGTGTTTTGACAATATTTTATCGCTCCTTCGTTTGTTCCTTTCCTGCAAAAACATTTTCGTTTACTTGTAGTTGCATAGAAAGTGTAGAATATAATCGTCACTTTTAAGAAGTTCGGTCTGTTTCGGTCAAGCTTACTTTTGGGGCAAAATGAAGGAATGTCATCAAGTTTTTTTATAAATTACCCAAGATTATAAATTTAAAGACATTGGTAAAAGTACTAACGAAAATTGAATAAGTTTTGTTATCTCAAACAAATGAAAGTTTATGTCTTTCAGTTGTGCAAAGTATGAGTAAATGATATCACGTACACGGGACCACAAAAAAAAATCACACATATCAAAAATATTTCCTCACCTAATGTAAGACCCAGCTTATAGCTTATTTTGCTTGTGAGGAGTACGTAAAAAATGTTTTGTCGTTTTATTGTAAATCAAACATGTTCTACTGTAAAAAAAGATAATACGTACTGTATTTCAAAAGTAGTTAAATGTTAGGATTCTGTGCTTTAAAACAGCAAATGAATGGCATTCTGCTGACACATAATTCAAATTTAAAATAAATATAACAAACACCAGATAAAAACAATATTTTTCAGCCGCCCATGCACTGTTCAACCTCAAAACTGTATTAGTAGAAAGTTTTTATTTGATTGCGCCCATAGAGCTGTCATGAGTGAGATACTAACCTGTGACGTCACACTTGAACAGCACGAACACACTGGAGACGTGGCAGCCCTGCAGCGATGACCAAAATGTCAGAAATTATGAAAACTAAGACCTGTCAATGAGGAATCTCTGCTTAGTTTACCTCAAACCTTGACGTGATTGACTGGTTTGCTTAGCATCGGGTGCAGAAACTTAGACATGTAAATGAAGAATTTTTGGTTAGTTTGGCTTTATGAAAGAATTTTAAATTTTTGAGCTGTTTCTATCTTAGAAAACGCTAACCCATGCCTGTTTCTCTGTTGTTTTTCTTGAATTCATTTTATAACGTAAAGTTATATTTTTAAAAAGTATAAACTAGAAAGAAGAAAGTGTTAAGGATAATTTTACGCTTTCCTAACCCCATTTACTACGGGTGCTAAACACACTATTTTTGTCGCCCCTCCAATATAATTTACAGGAAAACACTTTGATTTGCAGTTAAGTTTAGATAGAGAGCACATGTTCAAACCATCAAATGACTTTTGACATGTTTGGTACGTGCACTATTTTCTAAAAGTAGCGGAACCTGAAAATACATTTTTAACTGAATTATTCCAAGTGCAAAACTTCAGCACAACATTAAATGATATTCAGACTGACATTAGAACTGATCACAAAAAATTTAAATGCCATCATAATATTTTTCAGAGCATTTTTGCTAAAATGTACCACTATTATTCTTAACCCGAAATGGGTTTCGATAGGTCCGATGCTTAAAAGTAGATTTATGGAAGGCTTCTTTACAACGTGCTGTTTTCGCCCTGCTGTTACCTCTTCTTTGGGAACTTCTAGAGGCGAAAATCAGAGCTGCCGGCCTCCCGTGGCCAATAGACAAGAAAAATGATGTGTTGGAGTATACATAATGCACAGCCAAGCGCCATTGAATTTTTTCTTCGTTTATCACTCGTCAGGGAAAGAAGTTTCTTTCATTACTTTGTTTGCGAAGATTTAGAAAAGAAAATAGTGCCTTGTCAATCCTTGTACTCTCTTGAAACTAATGAGCTAATTTATTGAACAGTTTTTGATTGTTCTTGCAGTGATTTATTCTCCTAGTAGTTGTGATAAATGAGGCTCATTACTAAAGCAATTGATTCTTCTGCAGCCAAAGAAAGATTTCTTTTTCATCACTATAGCTGATTAAATCTCTTAGAGTAATGAATAATTTCGTTCCTATCGTTGATACAATCGATTCTTTCAAAGTTTCGTTAATAATTTGTTACATTCTATTACTATCACTAAATCATTGGATGGTCTTGGAGTCTTAATTATAGCAATGATGACATTTGAACACTGTTACTATTGATCTTCCCGGAGTCTACGTCATGGTTACATTTTACAACAGTGAATGCAGAGCTGCTGCAGTCTGTTGTTCCTGAACTTGTGAAGAAATAATCCTTTGAGAAGTTTTCTCGTAATCTGACATTGTTTGTGTCTACAATTTTCCTAAATTAACTTTGATCATAACCCTTTTGCTGCTACTCGAATCTAAAAAGTCTAAATTTTGGTGTATATTCAGGAGTTTCATTTACGAATATACATATAACTATGAAATACAATGCATATATTTCAGTATACCTTGTTTTTGCTTTGCTAAATAACGTATATGGAGGTTCGAAGGTTATCAACTGTGTAGCTTATCGACCTCCGTGCACAGAAGCTGTGGTTTATTCTTAAGAACAAAGAAAATTTGTCTGTTAAGACTGAGCTTACAGTGTCGTCCAATTCCCCAGTGAAGGATTGGTCTCAGCAAGCAAAAGTCTCTCAAAAACTCGTTTGTTAAACTTGACGTACGGTCGTGCAGCAAGAACGTACAACCATGAGCCTGCTTGTCCTGCTGTCCAGTTTTTTAATTCGTTTTATTTAAAAAATAACTTGCTGTAATTTCCTCATGAAGCTCCCGTAAAAAATTAACGAAGCGTTCCCGACTTTGAGTGATCATATTGCCATTCAAATGTTAGTTGAAACCAAGACTAAATATTAAGTAAACGAATACAGATAATGACGTCGAACTCAAATTTTTTTGCTAGTTGAGGTCTGGAGTGTCGTAAACATAAATTGGTCTGAGATAATTCAGTAAAAACAATAATTCATTCATGGTGGAAACCAGTGCCCGAACACTACCTTCCATGCCGAATAAATTCAGACTTCTTCCAATCAGGGGCAGCATCTCAAAGGCAAATAGCGTGAAGAAGAAGTACTGCACTCCTTCTATTGTAAACTAGCGTTGAGACAGTGCTGCTTCTAACAAATCTTCCCTTAATACTCGTACTTGTATGTACGTATTTACTCCTCACTTGTAGCGAGCTTATCATTAGCTGTAAAAAAAATTACCCAATGATAAAAATGAAGATTTTTGTGACTAGCTTATTCATCACATATAGCTGAATAGTAATTGTATTTTAAGAGGAAAGTCATGATCGATACCCCTTGGACCGTTAGTGAAATTCTTATTTATTTGGGGCAGAGTAATTTCCATAATATTCAGATAGCGAAAAGCGAAAACATCACAAATTCAAAGTAAACAGATTGGCTGAACAGGGAAAGACTTCGTTGAATAATCTATACACAAGCAAGCCTTTAAGGAAGCACTTCTTCTCATGAAAAGCAACAAATTTGTACGCGTGTCAGTCAGTGCACTTCAAACTCCCTCACATGCATGAAGACTTGTTTTTATTGAGGTTCTACTCGTGTGATGACGTCATGTGAGTTTGCATAAATGAGGAAATTTATCAAGTGAGGCACAACTTGCCAGCGCATCTCCGTGATGCCTTGTCAGCTCGTCCACACGACAAGCGAACACTGTACAGTGTAAACAGGCAGCGAATTAAGCCAGTGTGTCCATGTAAGATTTAATTAAAACAGCGTACCCTAAACCACCTGATCACTTTTTTTGAGTTGCAAAACTTTCCTGGCAAAGGTTAAGGGAGATTGTGCAGGGAAATAAATGCACACATCAGCGTTAACTCGTATATAGGCGTGACTATGAACTGAATAAAATTCTCATAAAATAACTTGTCCGTCAACAACTGAAAAAATGCCCAAGATTAACCTCATGAATGGCCTAAGAACATGCATTACAAGCAGTAACGTAACAACATCAGAATTTCCACATGTACTGTAGGTATGCTATGCAAAATTAACTCTACGGTATTTACTACCAATATTTAATTTACTTTTAACTCATTCCGATACCCCAGCTAAGGAAGCCAATGAGTGTTGTAACGTTCTAACCGTATCAAAATAATATCAAGTTTTATGTTTATCACTTCGTTGAACTAGAGTAAATTCATTAATGAGCAGAATTTTGTGAGCATGTGCCGCATCATTCCTATCTATGAATGCGCCTGAGCTACTCCTCACGTCAGTGTCATATTGAGAGCATGAGCCAAGCATTACCTCGTGCTGACAAGCTGCTGCTGTTACGGCAGTGAGAGTTGTAGGTCTGTGTCTCCTAATAAATTGTAGACAAACACAACCCAAATTTGAGAGTTCACGTCTTATGAATAGTCGTATCACGAAATACAATCCTTCCCGTATACTGTAAAACAGATTTCGTTTCTAATGACGAGGCATTTCAGTGCTTAATTTGTTCTAGAGATGACAGTAATCATTTGTTTATGTGCGTAATATTGTCCAGTTCTCGCTCTTAACACATCAACAATATGAGGTCAAAGTGTATGTCTATAACACAGCCAAGTTTCAGAGGTATTATCACATGAAATATATCAATAACAATTAATCTTTAAAATATAACTCGTCTTGAGAATTGTAACTAGTTCATGAAAATTCAAATTGACTCAAGCTGCTAAGTTTTCTCCCTCGATCTCCTGTTGACCAAGTCAAGAATTAGCTGACTTTTATGTGGCTTCAAGTGCTATGTAAAAAACACTCTTGTGTAAAGCTGGTCTCTTAATGCACTCATTAATTTAACACTTGCTAGTCCGAGGCTACAAATTCAGTCAAGAAACATTCTTTTTTCAACCATCATGAACACGCAACCACGACAAATTAAAAACACGCAAATGATTAATAACGAATACTGTTCAATGAATATTTGGACGTAATTGGTCCATTAATATTGTGTTTGAGAAATGTATTCTTTAATGTCCCATATTTGTTGTTTGCTAAATATACTTTGTTAGACCATCCAGGCTGTTTTTCAAATCTACTCAATTTCATATCCAAGCTGTTTTTTATGTTTTCCTAATTATTATTTCACCTCCATCTTGTCTAATAGATATTCCCTACTATATCACATCCAAGCTGTCTAATATATGTACCATAAGTATCATACACGCGCTCAACAAATATACTTTAAAATATGATTATGAAATTCCTCTGTAGCCCATGCCAGCACGCTGTCCAGCTTTAGGCCTGTCGGTGGCATGAGAGGCCGTTTCTCGTTAAACTCTCACTGTGATTAACGGCCTAGCGTGCTAATCACGTGCTGATCATTCAACTGAGATTAATAAGTGATGATCTATGATTCCAGGCGTATCAACAGGCGCTCGTCTGAAAATTTCCTTGTAAAGAAGGAGAGCTCAAATTTTATTCCTGATGTATACAGAACAGTTTCTATTTTAATGACTTTTCTGGGCTCTAAATTTTAACAAAAGAAAAAAGAAATTAATTGTTCAATGAGTACACTGACAATCAATCCCAGACATTCTGACGAGTGAAATAATTTTATGGAATACATTAGAACAGGTAACCTATTTGAAACTTTGTGCTATCATGCGTAGTATATTTTGGGTAAAATTTATACTTTCATGCATAAAAACCTAAAAGAAAATACTATTCTCTTATACGTAGTTACCTTGAGCTAAAAATGATTAGCTTATACATGGTGAATTTGAAATAAAAGTTATGCCATGCAACTTTGTGGTAACTTGTGTCATGTTCTAGTGGCCAGTACAATATCTGACTGACTGACTTCTCTAACTCAATAGGAAATAGTATTTCCAACCTAATAAAAAGATAAATTACAGAGTTTCTAGAGCTTATATATATGTAAAAAATTACTTCAGCACTTATAAAACTATCTATTATTATTTAAAATTAAGTTGATTTACTAGCAATGGTTCTGCAAGGATTTAACTGTCCATCTCTTTAATTAAAATATTATCCCACCGCTCAAGTCAGCCTCGCAGGCTTCAGAAGAATCACACATCTAAATGTAAACAAATTTGTGTGTAGTTTGGGCACAAGTCGGTGAGATGTAATTACTTTATGTATTTTTTCAATATAATTGTGTTTTTCAATGGGCTCCGTGGAGTCAAAAATCTAACACGTGTTAGCGAGTTAAAATCTACAAATAAGACGAGCTTGTGCGTGTAGTACACTGACAATTCACTCATGCGAGCTAAATTGGCCGTCGATGTTGCGTGTTGCAATTATTTTCAGCTGCTCCTGCTTGTGACTTGACTAGAATAACATTCGAATCCTCGTGAGATTCATTACTTGATATGAATGTCATTTACTTAGAAATAACTGAAACTCCTGTCCTGTCTCACTGCAGACATAATTTCTCGGAAGCAGAGAATACAAAAGTTTGTGTTTCCGGGCAATTGTTAGTTAGAATAAATACAGATGCAAATTTGCAACTCCTAAAATTTTGCTAAAATATTCTAAAAATAAAAAAATATTTCACCAATAATATTTACGATCAGAGTCAATGACCTCTTATTCTTCTTTGTCTTCTGTCGGAGAAATACGATGCTCAGTGCTCGATCTCGTCTCTGCTGCAGTATTTGAATTGTGTATTGACATCTATCTAATTCATCAAAGTGCTGCGAAAACACAAAGCATGCAAGAGGACAAGCAACCAGCAACCTTTGTTTCATTGTGTTTTGTGATTGTCACCTGTGCATAGAGACTCTGTTCTCTGGTTGCTCAGTTCACTAGTTGTACTGGTGAGGTTTTCATCAATGACAGCCTGCACTCCCTTGGAACTACGTACTTCTGAGCGTCTTTTTCTTGATTCATCCTTTAGACTGAAGTCATCTTTTTTGAACCATAAAAATGATCTTGTACAGGTCCTTTCATTCACCACATCATTTCCATAAATGTGTTTAAGGGATACTGCTGCTGAAATTGCTGTATTGTGCTTCTGAAATTTGTCCAGGAAAATATGCCTGATATGTTCTTCACTTGGAGAGTGCATTTGGGTCAACAACAGTTATTCATCATAATAATTTTTAAAAAATCTTGAGAAAAATATTATTTCAGTGATTTAGATAGCTACACATATGTAATTTATAAATTAAATTGATGTAATGATGCCCTGAAATTATAACTCAAAAAAGACAGAACTTTCATCACAACCTGATGCTCAGTTTATTGGTATTTTAACGATTCTAGCTTATCTCATCATTAAACAATTCAAGCTACTTTGAAGGTATGGAATTGTTATGATACTCTTAGAAATAATTAATGCTTCAAAAACTTAATGTCATTGATTACCTCATTTTTTTGTCCTTGACAACGTAACAACTGCCATGGCCTTAATTCTTTGCCAATTCTTGCTGAACTTTCAGCATCTGGGGCTTGTGATGACGAATATAGCTGTTATAATATCAACTTAATAACATGCAACAATATAATGTTATTTTATACAACAACGTGCACGTAAAGCCAAATAATGAAACAATGTAGTGGACAACATTTTTAGTAACAAAACTTTCGGAATACATAATTCCGTCTTCAGTGTCGAAGTAGACAAAAGTTAAACTTAAAATGCACTGATAATGAAAGTCTCCCCATTACTTCATTCTGCTCTGCATCTTACGACTAAAATTTCCCAGCAATTTACTCAATACCAGACCAACGTGCCCACCAACCTGCCCACCAACGTGCCCACCGACGTGATGTGCGTATTGGCGTATACAAAACAAACTGTATACGGCAAATGGATTTTAATTGTCCTTAACAGCTCTTCATGTATTTCTATGAACTAAATAGATGCATCACTTTGCCTGTAGTTGTGGCAATTTTGTTTTCTTTTTAAACGATGATCGTGTTAAATTCATTACTGCATTGAAACAAAGACTTTTAGGATACTAGCACGACTACAGCAGCCTGCACCAGTTGTTGCAACAGTTGCAGTGGCAGCAGTTAACTCTTGTAGCAGCCTGCACCAGTTGTTGCAACAGTTGCAGTGGCAGCAGTTAACTCTTGTAGCAACCTGCACCAGTTGTTGCAACAGTTGCAACATCCGCCAGCTCTTGTTTACGGAAGCCTAAAAGAGCAACAGGAAGAAACTTGCATTTTGACGTCCTGGGACTCGAGGAAAGAAATTCAAAATTGTTCCCACACAAACTGCTTCCCTCCAGAATTGGAGAAACAAATTCAAAACTTTTGGATGTCATTAAATGGACTTTGCAAACACCGGCCCAGGAAAATATCAGGTCCTGCTGACTACTCCAGCAAAATTTGTCCACAGTTCTGTTTTTGTGGTCTTCTCAAGACGCTGTATTTTAAAGAATTTTTCCTCCCAAGGCCTCATTAAATAAACGAGGTCTTCCTTCGCGTGTCTTAAATATATAATGTGTGTATCCGCCTTCAATGATGGCCCATGCGTTTCTAACGAAGCATTTCCATGAACATTAAAACCATGTCCTTCAAAATAAAGAAAATTCAATTGAATTTTTAAAATAGTTCTCTAGGTTTAGAGCAAATATATGAATAAACAAAAAAGTCTCACTAAATCATTCATTCCATGAGCTACTGCTCATGAATATATAAATATATTCTTTTGAAATGGAACATCGGTTTACGAAGCACTGGAATATTGAGGAAATTTGCGTTAAAGTTTGAAGTTGTCTTTCACTTCCGCATGCTGTTAACATGGACTCTGAGATACTAAAATATCATTATAATTTTCTGTTATTTTACTAAACTTTGATTCAATTCAATTGGCAGTTCTCAAAGTGCAAACTCATTTCACGTGCTCGTACCTTATTCCTGTAAGCAATAGCTCAGTTTTTACCTTCGAAAAGAACACACTTTAACTTTCTGTTTATCCATTTCAAATACAGCAATAGAACTCAACCTAGTAAACATAATTTGTCGGCTGCCTCAAGACACATGTGTGTAATACACCAATAACATTTCCAGGAATGTGAATGTTTGTAATCTAACATTTCTAGAAGCACAAGACCCTTGAATTATCTTCTCATTTATACTGAGAGCATGGTGATCCAATGTTAAACTCTACATGAAGGCTACAGTTTCCAAGTGAACACCAGAGACCAAATTAAACTTCAGGGACAAAGAAGAATTCCAGATCCAGAGTGTTGTCCGTGGCTCAAAAAATGCATCACAATAAAAATGCTAGAGTTTCTTGAAGAATTCTGTTTTACTTCTCTGTCTGTCAAAGAAAAAAACAGTTCTTTGAAGCTCTATTGGTTTATGCCCTTTCGACGGAGCCAAAATAGGATTTGCACAATTTTATCCTGCAGGTTCTGGATTTTCGAAGATCTGAATCCTGCAGGATGCCATCGATGACATTTCGTGTCTCGTACAGTGGACGCTAATACTTCAGTATTGAAATTTACTGTTTGAGAGACATGCGTTTTATACGCCTTTAAGCGCACCAGTTATTATTTTAAAATCTGTGAGAAGATGGAGCGTTGGTCTATTTTTTGAGGATGAACATTCCGCGGCTATCCGGTCAAAAATAAACAAAAATCTAAGTTTTTTGTTCGAAAATTATATTATATTCATAAAATGCATTATGCTGTGGAACATATATGCGTTTTTTTACTCTCACTTAAAAGCTGTTTACAGTCAGAAAACATTTCATTGATTATAGAAAAACATTAGAAGAGAAAATTGTTCGAAAATAGTTTTTTACCGCTGGGCTATTTATATTCATTAAATAATACTGTTGCCTAAATACCTGTTCATTTAAATAGGAGTAAAACTTCAATGATGCCAACATTCAAGAGATTATTTCCAATTGAGGAAGTAACATTCACTTTATCTATTCCGATTAACAACTCGAAAAGAAACCGCTAGAGTTAGCTAACACTTATTCTAGTAAGCAAAGAGAAAATAGAGGGAAGTTGTGAAAAGAAGAATGAGGCAGTAGAAAATTCGTTGATTTACCCAGTTTACAACATGTACAAAAAGAGAACATATCGTACCTCTAAGATATTTTTCATCCATATAATATTTGAAAGTTATAATTAGGAGTAATTTTAAACCAACTGATGATGAGGCCTCATACAGGAAGCCTTCAAGATGACAGTAGATCAAGCTTTCATTAAAAAGAAGTTTGAGCTTGAGGATAATCAATAAAGTGGACTGCCTCGGACACCAGTTCATGAGAAAGCAACTGCTGTAGATAAATTAGTACAGAATTAACACAGTCGGAGTTTCATTGACAGACCAGCGACTTTTTTCAATATTTCTTGGTAAAAAGTACAAGGTCCTAATCATTAATTTGTGAGTCATCGCGTCTACAGTGAGATGGACTTTAAAAGTATTTTTCGAATAATTTATTGAGAAAATTTCAGGTGTAGACTACATTTGTGATAATATATCAGGCTAATGAAATAGAGAATGCACAAATATGTAGTGACGCGTGATGAACATGGAAATAATCCTCATAAGCTTCAGACATCCGAGCATATTATCCATTTTAAGATGCATATTGGAATGCACTCAAAGTACCTGAACCTTTCAGACTGCTCTAAACATAAATGTCTGCATGTAATGCTGATTTCTGCCTTTCCTGTATTCATGTATCTATAATTCAACGCATTTTTGAAACCTAAAGTTTCGCTGCTTTAGCACGCCAACACAAATAGCATTTGAGGATGACTATTGCAAATAATAGGATCAAAAACAATAGACTTTAAGGTAAATTATGAGATTTTTTCCCCTACCTTTTGAGTCAGTTCGAGGGAGAGCATTCTGCCGTCCACACAGCGTCTCCTCGTCTGTCTCTCTGGGCACATCAGTCCTGTGGCGTCATTAGGTAACAAACTCAATCAAATAATGCATGAGTATTTATTAAATAAAGTGCACGTGTGATTCATGAAAGATGAAACACTTTCGCACAAATTTCTCATTACTTTGAGCTTATAGAATGTATTAAAATGCATTCATGGGATCAGTTTTAATTAATAATACTATGCCCAGCCTGTGCCGAAACTTATGGGCCATTAATCTTCAAAGATCAGCACTGTTAGAGGCCCATAGATCCTACACACACAACGTCATGAACTTTTTATTTCAATAAATTTCTTATTTGTGTTCCATGAGAAATCGTGAGGTTTTGAGCACAAGTTGGTCTGGCATTAATAAGAATAAGCTGTAATTTTACGACAGCGTCCTCTCTACCTCTTCTTGAGAGCCTAAGCCCAAAAGTTTCCATGTATGAGGGTGTTAACTACATTATTGAATGATCAAACTTTTTCCGTAGTACGACAGTTTGGTGCTCAGCTGCCGCGTTCTGAAGGATAATCCAGCATTGAGCTTCACAACATGTACAGCGTGACGCAATGCATTGTAAATAACTTGTTCAGAGATGATTCAGGACTCAAAATTATTCCAACTCATAATGGTGCTCATACGTTCAGCGAAAACTTCTGCATTCTCTTAAAAACAGTCGCTTGGCTTCAATGTCTGCCTGTAACTATTCCTTACATTTTTGTGGCTTAATTTTATACTGTTATCAGTGGATCATATTAGTATCATCAGCGTTTTTAAGGATGTAAAAGGCTTGCATAAGTTTCACAAGCCAGTATCAAAACTATAAAATTACGTAAAAAATAAACAATCATACCTAGTAGAAAATTTTAATTTAATACCTAGGATTACCATCGAACTTTGTTGAAAATTTGTTCGACTTGGGCAAAGACGCTCATCTCCTTACTACTTTCATGATGATCTCAAACACTCATTTCAAATGTCCAAAATACTAACAAAACTATTGACAACATTAAGGCCTTCAATTGCTGCAGTGTAGTCCGTCCTAAAGCTTGTATCACCTGCCACAATACACGCCAAAGCTTGACTTCAGCTAAGACTGTCATGGTGCTTTCTTTTCGAAGTCATCTAGGCTTTATTTTGCCATCCGCCTTCTTTTATATCTGCAAGAGAAACAATTATTTCTTTACCACTCCTCATTCTGACTGAAGTGTCGTACGGATGGCCTCTAGCGCTAGCGTCTTCGCAGTATTTTTGTTCAAGATTCGTTTATTAACACGAGACGAGCTTTTATAGATCACAGAGTCACATCTTGCAGGCAGCGTGACTCTTCTTCAGTACCACATGAATGAAATATCTAGTATTAGATTATGCCCTGCTTGAGGTTTTTAAGTTTTCACTGAGTCTTATGCTCTTCTTTTAAGTTCATATTCAAAACAAAATACTGAATTCAAAGCCTAAACTTGTTAAGCTGAAACCTCCTACACAATGTTTTCACTTACCACAATTAGAATAAGAGCGTTGTCATAAGATATGTTCAGGAGATCTAAATCCATCCATCCCGTGGTTGAACATGTCTCACTTAAAACGGACCTGTTCAAGTGTTCATAGAAACTTACTCTGGAAAGTAGGGTGAAGTTCAATGAAAAGTAATTGCTAATCTCATGGTCAAGGTTTCACTTATTTTTTCAAGCTTACAGAGGATCTTCTTAGTCTGAGATTTTTGCCTTATTTCTAGCCCTTATGCACATGGACATTCTAGGTGGCAACTTTCGCTACAACAGCGACGTTAAAATTCATAGACATAATGAAAACTTTTAGATTAAAGCAATAGCAAGTTTTTCGACCTCCAAATATCCGCTCACAGCTCGGCATTTAATTCTATAGACGCTGTTTCAAAACCTCTTCATTCAAGGCGCTTATTTTGACAGTGGGTAATTTGCTAGGAAAATAAGTTAATATCTTGTATTTTCTATCAGTTAACCTTCAACAAAAATTGCGTTATAAAAATCGGTACCTTAGCTTCACAATGTTGAATGGATCTCTTTGAGTTTAATCAACAAAAGTAAATAAAATAACACAACATTAAAATGAATATCAGCTATACACAATCATCATTTTTTCCAACTGTTCGCTCAGTTATAAATAGGAAAAAATAGAATCACTTTATAAAGCATGTTGTACACTGCATGATCTAAAAGCAGACAATCAAAAGTTCCATTACAGGTTCCAGTAACTCGTGAAATGTCCTTCAAAGCCCACATTGGGCAGCCAAAGAATAGAAATTAATTTTTATTTTTCGATAAGAGATCAATAAAGCAATTTGGAAAACCGTCAAGCGCCACTAGGCTTCCAACAAAGAACTGTTTTGGCTCGATTCAATAAATGGAAATAATTCTTTTTTCTACCTTGTTTTTTGGGGTTGCTTGTTCATCCTCTCAATTTACAGGACAATAACAATTGAGCTAAAAGTTATTTATCCTTTTCAGTCAAACATTATTATTGGCCACTCATTCAATAATGGAACGACAGCAATAGAATGTTATAGTTCTTCTAGTAATTAAATGGATCATGGTGCAGAGAATACAAAGACTATTTTTTCTAATATTAAAACTAACGTAACATTACCAGCAGTCTAACTGGGTAAATAAATTCCCCATGTAACTACATTGTTATTTAAAGAAAGTACAACTTTCCTATATAACTTAGTACAGCAATAAATCTGTAACAAAATTTTCCAGTGTGATGGAGTGAAGGTGTGAAGGTGTGAAGGAGTGTGGGACTGTAGGGGTGTAGGGGTGTATAGGGGTGTAGGTGTAAAGGTGTGAAGGTATGTAGGTGTGTAGGGGTGTAGGGGTGTAGAGGTGTAGGGGTGAAGGGGTGGGTCAGAACAGTAACTTCTCTCATGGATTCTAATAGCTATCGAAGGATGAAAAACAGAACTCAGTAAGTGTTATAGGTTCAACGTTTTTTATAAAAATTTAATTTCTTTGTGAAAATTGGGTGGCATCAGCTTTAATATCTTCGTGAAAATTAAGTCTTCAGTCTCTGTAATGGTGGAATAAATACTATATATTAGAGATATTTTGAAGGGTCTTTGCAGCAGCAAATAAAATGAAACGATTAAAATATGAACGCGAAGGCAAGACATTTGGTAGCCGTCCATGTCTCGTACGGCTGTCAAGGTCTATAAAAGCTCAGCCAAGAGATCTGGGCAGGAAAAAGTCCAAGTCTCGCCGGGCTTCCTGGTGCGAGCTACTGCATATTTTAAGTCAGACTTGCTGACTCATCAAGCGGCGGACATGACCAGCCCGAGCAACCCTCACTCGGACATCTCCAAGGCAGGTCTCTCTGATCTTTTTCCCGAATTACGCTTTCAATCGAGAGCTTTCTGCACTTGGAGAAATGAAAAACCCATGAATAAATCAAGACTTTTGAATACATCCTATTTACAGAATGCAAAGGTGGCTGCAGTGACTAGTTACAGATACTCCCTGGATTTATAGATGCGCTTTGAATATGTCTTTGAGAAGTAACTTTTACAGCGTAGGTGACAGCGACACTGGGAGAAAATGTGGAAACTCTTTGGAGCAAAAATTCGAGTACATCAATTTCGTGAAATATTTTAAAAATGTGATGTATAATTCGTAATTTTTATTCGTCAGAAAACAATTATATTTTTATTCACCTAATAAGAAATAAAATTGGATAAAAATTTAGTATTAACTAGGGTTGCAGTATATTCGAATATAGCGACTGTATAATAGTACATACTTCAGTAAACTAGTCATCCAAACGGAGAGGAATTCTTTAAAAAATATCCAGATTTAAAATGTTTTTGATTTCAATAAGGGATATTGAAACTTTCATTTCGATTCAAGCCTAACAAACACAGACGTTAGTGTCCTTCTTCATGTGCGTGGTTAGTTTTGAGCAGAAAAATGCTAAATGAACAAAACAACACGGTCCTGATCGTAAGTTTTTCTTACAATTTTGCTATCTCAAAACGCTTCATTTTTCCCATGAAAATGAGTTAAAACTATTGATTTTCTACGATATAATGTCCTTAGATGGATTTTGTACGAAATTCAATTTGAATAGAAGTTCACTTTGAGCTTTAGGGTCCCTTTAGTTTGGCTTTACCACAACTTCCGTCCAGATGTTCAGAACATTCTACACGATATCTTCGAGCTATTTCTGCGTCGTGGAGGTGACCACAAGCTAACACTCTGACCTGCATCTTGTGACAAGCTTTGATCTTTCAGAAAGAAGAAAACAAAACATGACTTCAAATTTTAAACTAAAACATCATTGGGAATTTCAGACATTTGTTGGCAAAAACGTTTAGTTGTTTCAGACACTAACACAACTGTCTAGTAATTTCAGATGCTAAGGCGACTGTTCAATAATTTCAAACCTAACACTAGTGTCTTTAAAATTCAGACTCAAACACGACTTTCTGGAAATTGCTGACCCAAACATCACTTCTTGAGAAGATCATGAGTGTTTTGAGAAATTGTAGATTATCAAATGTGCGTCCTGGAATTTTGTTCAACCATGCCGTGTTTATTTGAAACTTCGGAAACTCGACGCAGTGCTACACCAGGGTGTGAGTCGCATTCTTGGATGAACTCCACTATATCTGATGTGTCTGAATATCCAGGTGCTCACAATACAGGAAATAATCACCATATACAGATACACAGAGAGTGGTCACAATGTACAGATATAAAGAAGATGCTCACAATATACAGATATACAGAAGGAGCTCACAATATAGAAGGTGTACTCACATTATGCTACTCAACAATGTCCTGGAAATTTTAGATCCTACAACGAGGGTCCTGCATACATCAGAAATCCAGAAAACAGGATGATCTTCAACAAATCAGAGATCTGGACGACAGATCAGGACTATGCTGATTCGGATCGACTGTCAATACCGGCGTCTGGATCAGAACACGGGGAAGAATTGAGCTTCAACCTTGTATTTTTAAAAGTAAGCTCAAACGAGAATAAAAACAGAGAGAGAGAGAGAGAGAGACTTTAAGACTTACTTTTACGTTTACTAACATGGATTTCAAGTCATCAAGAATCATGTGGTCGGAGGTCAGAACAAATAAAGTAACAATTATCTTAAATTAAAAAGTAATGGCAAGTCTTTTCTTCGGCCATAGCAGAAAAAGAGGATACTCTGTATTTCGTGCACGTGTATAAATTATGTCATTTTTGTTGATATATCTTCAAATAACAATAGGTGGCCTCAATATTTGTCTTTATGAGACTTAGCAAGTTGCTTTTTAAAGTATTACAGATATTTTCATGACCAGAGTAAAACTTTTTCGTGCATTACGGGTACTTTCTTGGGATTATGAAATATTCAACAATTAATTTTTATTTATGACATTAAAAAGGCTCCTTAGTGCGTTTATTCTTGTTTTCATCATGCGTGTGAAATTTCCATGAAATTGAGAAATTAACTTTATGTTTAATGTTCTACGAAAAGCTTTATTAATGCCAATGTTCCCCAACTTCCAATTCAGACAAGGTGTCAGCACGCAGATTTAACTTTGAAAAATAAAACAATCTCAACAACAATCGCATGTTTTGACAACATTTGGAAAAACTGATAACACTATTTCTGCAACTTTACAATGTTATTGATTTTTAAATGTGAAAACAGTCAAATTTTGTTTTGTCGCTTAAATTGTTAAATTTG
>VCRD01000494.1:28383-75764 GCA_006783055.1 Trinorchestia longiramus
CATAACCTTGTAAACACGGCCAGGACTGCATAACCTTGTAAACACGGCCAGGACTGCATAACCTTGTAAACACGGCCAGGACTGCAGGACTGCATAATAATGCCAGGACTGCATAATAATGCCAGGACTGCATAATAATGTTTTATATAAGTCGTGAAAATATTAAATATATTTGTACTACACATGGAAAAATGTCAGTTAATATTTTCTTTGGACCGTCGCTTTTATTTACACAAATTCTTTAAGCTCACACAATTCGTGTTTGTGTGATGTACAGTGTACACCTATGTACGTATGTATTTACATGTACTAAATCTTCTCAGGGGTAAACCTGCTTGCTGAACAAAATAAACAATTGTAACATTAATTTAAAAAGGAACTTTTAACGTAATAATAAATTTTCTGGAGCTACTCATTGTTTTCGTTAGTAATTAAAATCTTTAATTGAAAGTAAATATGGCATAATACACTAAAGAAATGTATTCATCGCCATTGAAGCTAAT
This sequence comes from Trinorchestia longiramus, assembly GCA_006783055.1. Lineage (NCBI taxonomy): Eukaryota > Metazoa > Arthropoda > Malacostraca > Amphipoda > Talitridae > Trinorchestia > Trinorchestia longiramus. Next base: position 28,887 of record VCRD01000494.1, read on the forward strand.
GTTTCGAATAATTGTTTGATTTACTTAATAAAAATGAAGAACGTGATAAAATAATCTGTTTTACTGATTTATTGATTGAGTAATACAGAAGTTTCTAGTGAACACAATACATAATATGGTAGGTCTTACCGGCGTGAATTTAGTTAAAATGTCGTGTACCAACACTGCATGGTGATGCACGAACACTGCTGCGTCAATAGCATTAAAGAAAATGAATTTAAAGTCCCTAAACTTCATTTTTTTCAAAATCGAAAGAAACACAACCTCCAGCGACAGGCTTTCTTCGTAATAGAATATTATTTCAACTTCTTTCAGCAAAGTGAATTGGTACTTTATTTCAAACTTCTGGAGTAGAGTTTTTTTACAATGAAAATAGCACAGTTGATAAAAATGTTCCGTCACAGAATTTGGCATAAGGTATGACTTCGGGTATAATAAAAATCCGTAGTATGAAAATTTGTTGCCTAAAATTCCACATCCTTATTCATTTTAATTATTTTACGGGTAAGAATGCACTGTTCAAGTTCCACAAAAGCAGGGATGGTCGAGCAACTTGAAATGGCGAAGTTTAGTACTCCTTGAGAAGGTAAAACTGCATTCAAGAGTACAATCCCAAGCCTTGAGTTGCAATGCAAACGCCCTTCAAACGTCAACTTGTTGCCAGGACTGCTTCTGTTCCTTGAGTTACTTGATTAGCATTATCATTATATTACTTTATTATTATTATTATTATTATTATCTTGCTGGCCATTCTTTACTTGAACTTACTTCATTGCCAACAATTATACGCACCTCATAGTGAGTCATACTCTTCTGAGACACTCCTTATTGAGACATACCCTAGTGAGGCATACCCTAGTGAGACACACCCTAGTGAGACACACCCAAAAGATTTACATTTAACAAAGCCTAAATCCTCTCTACCTAAACTTGCATGCCTGAGTTATTCGTTCGCCACAAACTTTGTCATATTTTGACATCTTCTCCACATGGAAATCATGCCACAATAAACAATTTTTTACGTATTAATAATCTTAATTTATCAGCTTGAAAGATATGGGTTAATTCTATTAGTCAACTAAGGCTTACATAAAATGTCCTTTAACATTGCTAACCGACGTGTGTTTTAGTATTGAACAGCGACGTCACCTTCGATTCATATTGCATTAAATAAAGTTTCATTCGTGCAATTTTAGTACTACATAATTTTATACCCATTTTACTTTTTTTATTTTAAGGATCACGTGAGTTCTTTATACAGAGTGAAGCCTTTGAAACCTCATAGTGAGAAAATATATACCTTTCACGTAAGTATTTTCGCTTATGAGCCGTGTTACAAACTGTTAAGAAGCTGTATGATCGCTCGAATTATGTAGATAAATTCCTTTAAGTCCTCCGGAGAGCTTCAAACCGTCAAAACGCTCTTTCAAAAAAAAATTACTCGACCTCAAAAACGCTGGGAAAATTTCCAGAACTGCCTAGATCGGAGCATCATTCTTCTTCAAATATGGTGGAGCGTGTATTTTTATGCCATAACCATAAAGATGCTTGCTATTTTCGTCTCCAGGTCGGCCATAAAAGCTGCAATTGCTGACTGCCGGCGAGTAGGACGAGGCGTATTGCGCCGGGCCAGGAATATTGCGAGTTTTGTCGTGCCTCGTCGCATTGCCTCGCTCATCAAAATTTCTGCCCTTTGAATGACGCCATTTTTGAATTGTTATTCTTACCTTCAAAAAGCTTCGCTTCACACTGTGTACAAGAATATTTTTTAATAAAACGTCACAAGTAATTTGTCTAGGTGATTTTAGAGCAAATCTGAAATAAAGAAAATGGAGCATATTTTTTGGAAAGCATTTAACCCTTTCGGTACCATGATGCAAATATCAGAACCTTTTCAACATATTTAACATCAGATTTAAAAATAGATGATTTGTGATGTTTTACGGTCACTGCATTCTCCTGATCAAACTGTAGCTTGCACTGCCCTACCAGCGTTTGCACAGACACACGAGATGCTCTGCATCTTAATAGGCGAAAAATGACTGCGGCTACCAGAGATGCCGTCAGTACCGAAAGGGTTAAAGTAAAGCGTGACCGGACGTTCAATCAGGTTTTATACTTTCACCACACTAAAATTGTACCTCTTTCTTCATTTGAGATGGGATAAAAAATTTAGTTCATTATTTTATAATGAGAATTTAGCAGTAAATTAAACATATGTTTTTTCATCTATTTCCGTCCCAGTTCCGTTAATACGTCCTTTTCATACTTACAAAACTCTGTCTAAAACATCAGTTTTTTCTTGTCCATTTCCGTAGATTATACAACAATACGTTATCCTCACAATCAAAGTGCAATTCAAACGTATTTTTTGTTAATTTCTATACACTAAGAAATTTTATGAGAGCAATCTAAACGTAATTTAAAAATCCGTTGCTTCCGTCGATTTTCATCGATCATCATAGCTAATATTGACGATCTAACTGTAACTGCATCGTTTTTCTCAATCTATATTTGTACACTACCCGGAACTAGAAAAAAGTCGCATGTATTTTATCATGAGAGTTGCACTACATTGAATGTCTTCAGACTAGTATGAGTCGCAACCTCACAAAGGATTGCTCATATTTAAGAAACACACAAACTCAACAGAGCGAAACAGCGGAAAGCTCCAGGGTTCTACATGTCTGTTTAGCTCAGCGCTCAGCTAAAGAACCTATAAAAGCTTTCAACAAACATTAAAGTAACTTTATGCTCTGGTAATGCGTGCTTCAAATTGACAAACATACGCAGGGAATTGATTTTCTTTTGCATAACTCATGTATTGTGCGTTCAACACTTCTTATCAAATAGCTTATGTGCTGTTTTCAATTGAATTATTTTACTGCGCAACGGACAAATTACTTGCTCAGAAGTTTTTACTTGAATTTACCCATCAATAGTTCTCACTTTGCATCAATTATCTGCATCTAATACTACGAACCTTGTTCCGCAAGCACACGTTTTTCACGTACGTTATGTAGGGAATGCCTGGAGTGATAGAATTCATGTGTACTTTCAATTTAAATTAACTAGAAACAATGGAAGACTTTGGTGATCAAGTATATAATATCCGATAATTTAAAAAGCATTTCAAAGAAATAATTAATTTTCCTCATTTAAGTCATATCATTGAGTTTATTTAGAGCCTTTGTAACGTACATCAATCTTCTGCTGGAGTGTTATATGTTTTTAATATTTTAATTTTTTACGAGCTAAATGAGTCACAAAATAAGTGCATTTAAAAATTCCAAATACTTATTATTTCCATTATACAAATGTTCGTAAAAATTTCATTTTCGCTAAATAATTCTTTGGTTGCACACCTAGATGAGAAAATTTAATTTGTTAAAATCAGAAGCAGAAGTTTACCTCTTTATTTGGATCAGAATTTGTACACATAAATCCAAATTTATTTGATCAACGCAGTGTTCTCAGATCTTCAAAAAAGTGACACATTCTCGACTTATTTTACACGGGACTGCAGTAAAAATTTTCCTGTCAAACTGCCTTGTGTTTGCCTATTTTGTAGCCGGCAGTTTGAGGATTGCTAGAAGCTTCTGTCTGACAAAAGATTCAGGAACGATCCAGTGTAGAGTTTGATGAATAGTGAATGTGACGAATGCAAACACGTCCTGCAGCTCCTGTTTGCGTCTGTCAAACACGACACATACGGAGTTGCTCTTTCGTGCTCAGCTTGTATAGCGTTTCAGTTGGAAATTCAGTTCTTACTTTCATGATATTCAAGAGCAAACATAAATTTTGATAGTGAACTTTTGAACAAGAATGTTAGAAAAAATTTAAAATTTCTCCACCATTTAAAACTAGTTCCTACAGACTTATTCATCTATGAAAAAAAACTTAATTTTTCCATATCAAAAAGCGTAGACATTATTTTTATACGAGAATGACTTCGTTTGCCCTCCATTGATGTTTTTAGAAACATTTTTGATTATGAGTTCTTGCGTAAAGATTTTTCCCAATCTTCGCTTAGAATATGCCCTTCCACACGTACATCAAACAGCCAACTACCCCGTTTGCAATACCGCACAATTTTTTACAAAGATGTTAAAATTTCATTTATAAAAAGTAGGCGAGCCTTTCACTAATTCTCAGAACTCTGCGTAAAAAATCAGCACCCATTTCCGGGGCTGATGATGGAACGTATTTTTAAAGTGAGCTCAAATGAAGTTCAACAGAAGAAGTGAAGGTTTTAAAGAGTGCTTTTATATACGCCAAGGAAAGGCGCAACTCTTCTTCAAGAAGGAATTCGGTTCACTTTTTTGGAGCTCTCATTCTGCAGGAGGGCTCAAATTGTCCCTGGCACATCATTTTGTTGTCTACATTTGCTCGCCTTGTCTGTGTCTGTGTGAATTGTATGCTGACTCATAGGCCAAGGCAATCAACTGACAGAATTTTTTGGCAAAAATAAATTGTTACAAACAGGTGGATAATGAAAATTACCGCAAATAGTGTTGGACATCGGACGCGTTTACTCATACCTCAACATCAAAACTAAAGATGCGTTTCCTAGAAGTTAATTTTCAACGCTATATTTTTATTTGATTTAATATACACCGTCAAAGCCTACAAAATGCTTTGCATTCACGAGAACATGTGAACACGACAAGAATTTTTACGTCCATGAGAGCACAGAATATTTTAATTCGTAATATTTGATCAAGCAGATTTTATATTACATTCATAGAGCAGTTATTGGTGACCAATTCTCACCACAACTTTCCTGCTATACTTATGTCTTAGTTAAGAATGCATTTATGAACTACTCAATTTAATTTTACTTCATAGAGTTTAATTACGAATACGAGCTGATAAGAAGCTGCTGTTTGCCTAGGAAATTTTCCATGTAAAAACCCTAAATTTTATTTATTGCATGATAGAAATAAGATTAAATTGAAGACATTAAAAAATCCTTGTTTAGGAATTAAATTTCAAATTTTTTAAGATATTATCAAAATGATATATGTTAGCTGTTTTATGAAAGCGGACATTACAATATTTACCTGCAATAACATGAACAAAAAGCTTAGAATATTCATCAATTCTTTTATGAATTTAAATCGTTGAATGATTATCCGGTCTGCGCACACAAAATTTAGAACATTTTCTAAATACTCTATGAATACTGACAGAATATTTGGTGGCCGCTCTTTGAATTCATATCTCCGGACAAATAAAAATTGGCCGTATAATTCGGATACCGCAACCCAATGCATGAATGTAAAGGGAAATTTGATCATTGAAGTGAGAGCTAATTTCCATGCCATTAGAAAACAAATTTCCGCCTGCAATGCCTGGCATAATTTGGATCTATCTGAGCGGCAAGAGCTATCGAAGCTCGGTGCTCCTGGAGTGTTTTTTGCGCGTTCTGGTGAGCGGCCTGGAGGTCCTTCATCATCAAAATTTGCATAATTTTCTGTTGGCAAGCCCTAATATTGCAGCCACGAGAAAAGCTTAGAATGTCTTGAAGGGCTTTGTAAAAATAGCCTAATATGTTATCAGGCTGCAGACACGACACGTGCTGGAACACGCATAACTGGGGTGAAAATGCGGCGTAGACACCACACTGCATCGTGCAGTGTGGTGGCAGTGCAGTGTGGTGGCGGTGCAGTGTGGTGGCGGTGCAGTGTGGTGGCGGTGCAGTGTGGTGGCAGTGCAGTGTGGTGGCGGTGCAGTGTGGTGGTGGCGTAAAAAACAAGTAAATTAGGTTTGAGAGGAGCACCAACAAGCGGATTTCTGCTCTAAAGCTGAAATTCATACATTATGCTGCAAGTTAATGACATGCATGTTGCTAAGGACGAGATATGTTCATCAGCTCAGACTTTATTTCGAAAATAATCAACTAACAGACCAAGCATGTGACTATGCCAACTTGTTAAGTCAGGTAAATTTTTCCAGAGAATATTCATTTTATGTGTTTTGTTTTGACCTATCCTCTTCAACGAGGAGCTGAAAACATTGAAGAAAAAAGAGCTCGTAATGAGGACCGGCAATCTTTTGTGAAATTGAGTAGTAACAACTTTTAAATTCTATTGTGGGTAGCTAACAAAGTGTTTAGAAATGTAAAGTAAAGTAACTTTAGAAAAGTAAAGTAACGACATGTGCCCATATTGGTAAAGTCAATACTACTTTTAGGTGAAAAATTATCAGCAGACAGATTGGTAAAAAATTGATAGCAGCCACGTATTGTGGACAGCCGTAGTGTGCAGGCACAGTGATACACAAACTGTCTTAGCTACACACAGTCCGCCCAATAGCCAACAACACAGACCCTTTAGAAAAGAATCAAGACGGGGAGGTATGCAGGGCAGAGTCCGTGCTGAGTTGTAGGGTCCGTAGTTGGCAATTGAGAATCCTGACCACAATTGAGAGTCCACGCTGGGTTGTGTGGAATTCATAGGAGGCTTCAATCTACACTCCCAGCCGCACTGCGAGCTCCAAACATAGAAATGAAGAAATTTAATTCTGCTCGAGAATTTACATTAAGCAATTGCATTCGTTTTCGCTGAGCCAAGTAAGCAACATTATGTTTAACAATTTCATCTTTTGTGTTACGGGTGGTTCAGAACAAGGGTTTATGTATGTTTGACAAAAGGATTTAGTCATTTAAATATGGCTTAAGGGATTACATCAGGAGTAAAGTATTCAATATTTATAAAACATGACAATATTATCCCCAATACAACATACAAATTTGAAAAAACACAATTTTTTGATTTGTACGTTCATATGTAAAATTCGTCATCTTGCAATTCTGCTGTTATTTTTACAAAACGACCATACAAAGAAAAATTGCTTCTATATATATTTTAGTGAGTGCAATTGAAAGCGTAAGTTAAGTGTTTCCCAGAAATTCTTCAGGAATGTTTAAATATTAATCATCTCAATTAAATGTTCTCTAAAATACAAGCAAACTTTTAAAATTCATACGACACAGAAGTCAGATCGTGACGTTTCAATTGGCCTGGCTAAAATCAGATATTATTTAATGCAGTAAACTGTCTCCTGAATATTGTTTTGTTTCCAAATTAGTATATTTTGATATCACTCAACTACGACCTACGGAACTCAATGAAAAAGTTCACGAGATCAATGTGAGCAGACCTTTACATTCTGTTGCTCTTCTTTTATAACAATTTGTGGACTGTCATGTTCACAGTATAAAACATTGTTCTTTGCTTCATGGCAAAGATTTGTCTCTTGTTAATGATTTTACAGCAACGAACTGTTTGACTACATATAGGGTGTATGCGACTGGAATTAGTTTATAAATCTAATTTCAGACACTGTCAGTTACTCACCCTGCCATCTGATTGAGATACACAGTGCAACGTGAGGAATGTTTCAAGAGAGACGTGGTTCTTCCAGTATTAAACAACGTAGGCTGTTCTGCACACCCGTAGAGCACTCATGCATTCAAAAATTTGTATTCCTCTAGAGTGTGGGTTTCCTTTTACCTGAGCTTAGGGTAGCTGTACACTTGTTGGCGAAGCTAGTCCTAACTGAGACCCAACTTTTTTTTGTGCTGTTAAAGTTTATAAAAACGACAAATTTGCAGAGTTTTTGCATGAGTGGTATTACGCTGGGTGTACCTAAGGCCCTGGCATGTTTATTATAACATAGCCCCTTCCCTTCCTATTTTTATGAAATATACTATGGTATCTCGGCAATACAAACACTAGTGTATCCGATCCCGAACTGAGTCAACAATACCGCGAACAACTTCAATTAGAGAGGAGATAGTTGAATGTTTGTTTCAATTACCGTAGAGTTATTTGCTCCTGATGACACAGGTTATGTGAAGTAATTCATATTATTTATTTTCTTCAACTCAGACCAACCCTTCCTAAATTTAGTCTATTTTGCAGATTGTAAGTTTTTCCCCATGTTCTAAACAAAAGCAGTTGTTGTCGTAACATTTACTCCAAATTTGGAAAATAGTCAAAGGAATTAAAAATGCTGAACAGCTTAATCCACGTATCATATCTACACAAACTTCATTTAAAGGAGCATTCTTAAATACTTTTTATGATCTCACTTCCAGGATAAACTTAGAAATTAGAGTCGCACAAATATTATTGGTTGTTTTGATGTAACTCATTTAGGGCTGTAAAGTTTAGATGTTTTGTTGTTTTTTTCATATGATGAATCTAATTCTTGAAACTGTAAAAAATATATATAAATACAATATACGCACAATGTGAAGAGTAACTGCAAGATGGTATAAGAGTCTGCGCAGTATGGTGTAGAATTGCACAATTTTATAGCGAACTGAAGTATCTTCTCTAGCTTTGAATGATATTATTGTTTTAAAACAATAACAAATATTTAGATGAAAGGTGCAGCAGTTCAATAATAATTCATAAGGATATCTTGCTATGAATTCGTCTCATCAGTTTTAAAGTCTCTTTTCCTCCCACCAAACCTAGAGTGATATCTAAAAGAAATGAATATACGTTGAGGGAAGAAGTGACTGAAGGCAACTCGTCCATTCCCTGTTCCTCATAACGCTCAAGCCCTCACTATAACAATGAACTTTACAGTCACTGTCAGGATGTACGAGCAAGAACTTTGTGAGGGAACAGAGTTTAATCAGTGGCTGGTCGTCTCTGAGAGCTATAGAGCTAATGTCCCTCCGATGCTCCCGGCCAGACGTGGGATTTCTTCAGCTGTACTATAAACAATTTACAAATGGTGTATTTATTACAATAATAATCTGTTATACGTTTTCAGTGCTTTTAAAATTAATGGTTTACTTTTTTTTAAATAGTATGAGAAATCACTATAAATAAAACATTTACAGAATGGTAGCCAAAGTATCGCTAGCATTAAATCTGGCATCGAGGAGCTGGGTTGGTTGCAGTACACCCAGTTTTAATCAGTCTCTCTACGTTAAGAGTGTGCGCGTTGCAGTCCGTGTTCATCATTGGTGTTGGTGGTCGTTTAAATTGTTTTCAATTAAGCTTAGTCAATTACCATTTGATTTAAATTACCACACCTCTGCCAATAGAACTGTGACGACATTTACGGATACATAAATATGTACGATTGTCATTATTAAATTTGGAATATTTTTCCAATTTATTACCCCAATGAAGTTTATTTCCACTTTATAATGAAACTTCCACACACTCAACCCCCGCCATGTTTTCTAATAGGCCTTCGCTGAGTTTGGTCCGCAACAACACGACTAAGCATATTTTCTATATGATGTAAATAACAAGACATACTCCCAGTGTTCACTGATAGAAGCTGCAATTAAAAAATAATTTGTTATTAAAAAAAGCCTGCCGTACTCACATTGTAAAAATGGCACCTTAAAATGTGAAAATATTTCTTTCATCTATGCAGGACATAAGACTTCTTTAAGGCTATTATATTCCATTGACCACGGCAAATTTTCTCAGCTATTACGAGAATAGCCATGCGTAAACTGAATTGATCTATAGTCCATATGAAAACAAGTTCTGATCTCTACGAACTGAACGACTGGTACTTGATGTTATGTTAATGTTTACATCGACAGCGTAGCTGCGACTGCGACGCTCTAAAGGTATTTTAGAGCCTTCACTCACTCCTGTGTGAGCACAGACAGTGAATATTACCCCCAGACTAATAAAAAATACATGAATTTTCACTCGTTATTATGACAGAGAAATTCAATTGCCTAAGCGTTTTTTAAATACTGATGTGCATACATATGTTCACTTTCCTATGGTTTGTGTGAGAAAATAGATAGTTAAATGTTCGTCTAGATTACCGTAGAGTTTTTCGTTGATAAAACTAGGTGTCATGAAGACGAGTGTATATGTACTTAGTTTATATAATTAATTTCACTCAGCTAAGCCTAACCCTCTATCAAATTCGTCAATTTTCTCAATGCAAAACTTGTACGTTCAATTGAAATAAAGAATATTGGTCATCATTTATTTATGAGCCCCTTCTTACAAATAAAATATTTTCCTTAACACGTTAACCGCCATGCCTGATATCAGAGATTTGTCACTACCGCCACGACTTTACCATTTTACGACTTTATCATTTAACCTTCCGTAAATATTTTAAATTAATTTTTGAAAATAATTATTAAAAATTTGGAAATGTACCACCGGTGGTACATGCGGCGGTAAGTGAAACCCTCAAATGTACCACCGGTGGTACATGTGGCGGTTAACGTGTTAATTCTGGTAACCAATGTTACTGTACGTGCTCTTTCTAGTCGAATTTTCTTTCAATTATTGTCGTAATAGTCAAAGGAACTAAACGCAATGCTGAGCTAGCATAAATAAAGTGACAGTACAGTTTCTAACACAGCGAGCTGTCCTTAATTCCCTCGCTAGTTGCACCATCAGGACAAACTAAGGAAACATTATTGCTCTTGCAGTTACACGCTGCTAAGAAGTCTTCTGTATGGTATAAAGTCAGTAACGTTTAGCTGTTGAATTCTTTTTTATGATTATTTTTGCACATGAAACCGTAAAATGTTGCTAAAAGTACTGTACAAATATCATGTCAATGACAGGTGCAAGTGTTACATAAATTGGTACAGTTCGTTAATACACTGCAGCGATAAAGAAAATGGAATCTTAGTGTGAACAATTAATTTCACATTCGAATATAATTATAATTATTATGCACCTTGTATGCGTGGGATAAATCATGAGGACAAATCAATAATCATAATTTTATTCGTATATTTACGCTTCAACCTGGGCACTTCAATTGCACACTATTTCATAGATTCTCCTACAAAAAAATAATGCCAATTTATTCAGAGTTAACGTGAAAAGGAAGAAAACTATTTATTTTTCATGAGTATACATGCTGAGGTATTGCTACCATTATGAAAATTTTAGCTGCAGTGTTTATTCAACGTTCATTGTTCAAGTTTCTCACTCATAATGAAAGAGATATTTTCCTTACAAACATTAATTTTTGTCTTCACACATATAAGGTATATGTTGACACAAAGTTGTCAATATAAGTGTTTCAGTATTATTTTGAACTGAGTGTGAGTATGGCGCAGTCTTATGGAGAGATTAGACTGCAACAGTTGAAAAAGTTCTTTCCTGGATTTAACTATTTTATTTTACAATAATAAGCTCGAAATCTGGTCAGAAACAACCCTATAGTTTTATATAACTGGGAATTTATTCGAACATTTACAGTGTTCGGAGACACCAAGTTATGCAGTTTCGTCGATGAATTTTGTATTGAGGTGGTGGTCGGTACCAGTAGGAGGGATATGAGGCAGAGTTTGCAGGTTATGGCTAGTATATGGGTAAACGGAAAGGGATACTAGGAGAAGAATAGAAATAAGCGCATTACGCACATGTTTTGAGCAGTAGAGGTTTGTTTCTGGGTGGGATTTTGGCATTGCATATTAGGAAAACTATAATGAATATGATACTCTCATATATAATAATGCAAGTAAACGTATGAGTTTGCATAGGTAGTTCAGTAATTATTAATTAACTTGAGGATTTAGAAACGTCACCTGCATATACGAATAAAAGCCCCTAGGGTGACATAGTCCTTTGACTGGAAGGGACATGAGTGGAGATCAAAATATTACGAATACTTAAGTTATTGAAGGGCAAAAAGTTACAAGTGTTAAATAACTCGGTGGTGAGGGGAGTCCCGTGGGCCATCAAAGGTAGAGAAACGAGGACATAGGCCAATAGAACAAACTAACTCTAATATAAGGTATTTTACAATATTCCACACGTTTATTCATTTTTAATAATGTCTAGTTAGCAGTGAATATATTGTAAATTATAAATCTATAATTAAGCAATTTTTGGAAAATAAAGTTATTTTTTTCAATTGCAAACTAAATATTTGGCAGTTTGTGTTGGAAACACAATTTTCTGCAAAGTTCACCGGTTCAGAAAACTTCAGACCAAGGTCATCAGTCACAGGGTACGCAGCGTTGGAGTTGTCAGTGCCGCGCCGTTCAATATTTATAGTTGTTGAAGTAAAAAAAAATTTTGTTGCTGCTAAATTGAATATAACAAAACAAAAACCAAGGTTGTAATGGCATTTCGTTTAACGCGTAGGTTGGGCATTCAACTCTCTGCTTTTGGCATCAAGAATATAGGTGAGTCTGCCTGCCGGCCATGGTTCCAGAACTGTGTTCTTGATATTTAACGAACGATAGAGGAAGTTCATTATTTCTTTAACTGACTTTCAAATAACGTATAGTATTTTTTAATTTTATCCTGTAATTTACAGACGTTACTTCATAATTGAAATTTAATATTGTTAGTCTTGTACGTATTGCAAATATTTTATGTTGTGACTTCAGTTAGCTGACCGTGATGTGTATTATCATTGTAGCTTAGTTTTTGCGTTCTTGATTGTCATGTTTAACCCTAAATCCTCTATCGGAATTTCCAGGTAAGTGGCTTAAAATGTTTGCTAATCCTTAAAGTAGACATCGGAAAATACATGAGGTACAGAATCTCCTCACATTTTTGTGGTAGAGTAGACCTTTCATGTCTTTTCTGATGTCACTTGAGCAAGGAAGGGGTAAACATTTTTATATGCCTGACAATGTTTTATATATTTATATGTATATATATATATATATTTTATTGTAATAAACAGCAGCTGTTTTGACTAGCTCAGGTCATACACAAAGCAAGCAGATCTTAATTCTTAAACCACTTTTTTGTCACTATCCTGCCATCTGTTCATACCTTACTATTTATGTATTATTGAAGAGAGCTCTTGATTCTGTCTTTTCATTTATAGGAAATTAAGCAAGAACATTATTAAGATTTAAGTATAATTTCCCTGTTCTTTAAGATTTTGTTTCCTGTATGACAATTACAGTTCAAAAGAAGCCAAATATTGAGAATTCATAACCTTTCATGAATGAGGCAATGAAAATTGCACAATTTATTGTTCCTGATGAATAAACTGTAATTCATTATTAAGTTGCTGGCTCTTGTCATCACTGCATAACAGGATAACTATTTAGTAATCATCAACAATTTAAGGTGCAAATTCATAGTTTCACGCTATGTTTGGTTACGAGGTCTGCCATTATTTTGTAATGGAGAATTTGAAAGAAAGTAATGGAGTATTTGAAGGAATGTGTAGCAATTCATTTTAAAACCTTTTGGAAAATAAATACCTGTTATAAATATGTGATAAGGTATTAAACACTGTTTAGTAAAGTAGAACATTCCTGAGATATTTGTGGAGCTGGTAGTCTAGTTTGACAAGAAAAACAAAAGAAGGTTAACACGTTGACTCTGAAGTGGTACGTATGTGTACCACTTAGGTTAGGTTCTGTAATTTTTTCAGATCCTTCTAGTGACTATGCGTACAAAGTGAAGTTTTACACCAATCAGGCAATCGCAGGCAACGTGTTAAAGTATAGGAACATCATGCCCATCATAAAATCACCTAAAAACTTCAAATGGGCTAGGTCTGAACACTGAGCTGCAGATGTGGTCACTTGTTAAGTTTTAAAGTATTCACTTCTGTTATGATGAAATATGGACTTTTTTACTAATATTGGTCTGATAATTTACAAAATCAGAACCATTTACCATAATTCAGTGAGTCAGTTAATAAAATGTATGATAGTTTTGTAAAACATCTCATTTGTAAAATGTAAAAATTATTTTTTATCATTTATTAGAATTGGTTCACTTGTACCTATACTTCTTATTGAAGGTATGAATTGAGTAAATATGTACTGTAATGTCTTGCTTTTTATGAAGTTCTACAATATTCATTTTTTGGATTCACAAGCTCTGTTGAACTCCTTAGCTAAAGTAGAGTAAAATTAACTGTAAATTTAGTATTCAGTGACTGAAATTCAGCTCCAGCTCAGAAGCCATCAAGTAAAGCTTTCTAAGGCTGTAGTGTCTCAATTTTAATGGCTGAATAAGTACAAAGTATCGTTTTCACCTTCAGAACCTTTTCTCCTACTTTCTCTATAAAGTCTCAGTTCTTGTGAGGTTATAACTCAGTATAATGTTATATTATTGCAAGTTTGTGATGATAATTTTAGCTCAGACTAATGTTTTTCATATCACAAGTATTTGAAGCTTGCCCTTCAGTTCACCTTAGTGCATGTTTTTCACCAGTTCTTATGTATAAATATCATCTTCCAGCAGCTGTGAGATATCATCTTTCATAAGGCTGCTAATGATGCAGGCTGCCACTCATATTATCTTTTAATGATGCACTTGAGCTTACAAACACCATAGCATGAAACTTTACCCCTGAAACTGGAACTTTCTTGGCCATACTATGCGTTGTTAAGCTATAAAAATTCTTGAATTTTTTGCTTAGGGTATTGATTTTCAATATTTTTTCAGTTTCAGCATTAATTCCTTAACTGCCATACAATGGTGTACTAAAATTAAATATAAGCATGTATAATGAGTTATAATTACTGATAAATTTCTAAAAGTTTATTCTGAGGTTTGAAGCCTGAAGTTTAAGGAAGTGATAAGGGACATAGTTAGTTCCATTGAAACATTAAGTTGTAAGCTGGGTAAGGACATTAGTTGAAATTGTGAAATATCTATATTAAAAATTTAATATATACCTTCACAATCTGCATTACTAATTTGCATCACAGTAAACAATGTCTTGGATCTGCATCATATTCATTCAATTTTGTTTCAACTAATTTGAAGGGCTCCCAGTAATTTTTGTTAAAAAGCTAAAGAGGACTCTTACATTGGACATTTTTAGATATTGTCAAATAATGTTCTGTATATTTAGCCTACTTTGAGAGATTTGATATAAGAATTTGATTACTTGTTCAAGTTTGAATTATTTTGTGAAACTAGTGAAAACTCAGGATGAAATCTATAGTCTGTGTTCCAAAATCTTTAGTTTGATTCAACAAAGAATTGCTGACTTTATATTAATATTGCAATATTATATAAGTTTTGAGAATAACTCTGCAAATCATGTTTTGTAGAACTCTGCAGCTAGGCGTTTCATGTATTACTTATTTAGAGTTGCTGTGTGTACGACCGCTGCTGTGTATTTTGTTACTTAAGAGTTGTGTGTACGGTCGTGTATTTCTGGCCCGAGGCTTCAAAGTGACTGCTCATGTAGACGTGTCCAGCTCTATTAATAGATATACATGTCTGACTCAATTATCTGGCTTTCTTATGAGGAAAATTATTTGAATAACAGTTCAATACTAGGCTTTTATTGAGACATACATTACTTGTAAAGACTCATTCTTGAAGAATTTTTAAGAATATTTCAAATGTTTTGCTACCATTCTCTAAATATTTTGAATTTTTATTTGATAGGAATAATTCATCAACACATAGTGGACCTTAACACTTCATATCAATTACACTTTTTTAGAGAACCGTCTTACACTGATGAATGTATTAGGCGAATTATTTTTTTAGAACTAGTAGGTCATAGGCGTGCGAACTTGTATCTCACACTATAAAGACGTCTATAATTTTCTCCATTGTATTTTAATTTTTATATTTGAAATGTAGTGCGTGGAACCTTGTATCTCTTACGGTTTGTTGATGGAAATGTCGAGACCACATTGCTTTGAAGTTGTTGCGCATAATTGTCTTGTTACAACAGCACCTACAATGTTACTAAGTCCTTCTAATTTTTGCTGCAAGAATAGTAGCGCCTCGCTTGCATCGCCGCCTCGTACACCTGACGGCAGAACACAACGTCCTTATTAACCTCTAGTTCAGCCAGTGGAATAAGTGAAATCCTCTAGTTCATGCGTGATTGTGTGCCAGCTTCTCAGAGCTTGCTGTACAATGTCCAATGCCAACACTTGATGAGCAACTCAATAGTTTCGAGTCACATCATTTGCCTCAAACTAGTCGTACGAATTCGTCATTTTCTTGATCATTGCTGCTCTCATCCTGTACGCTCGCTGGTCACTTCATAAGGTTTTTGTTCTCTTTTGTACGCGGTGAAGCCCTTCAGCCATTTACTCCTTCATCTTTACAATCTATAACTGAAACACAAAGAATACAAAACCAAAATTTTTGATGGAAATAAGGGTCTTGCATTAGCCGTAACTTGAAATTGGACGGAAAGTGTGACGGAAGAACTTGCTTCAGATCTCGAAGCTCGTAAAGAAGTTTCCAGGTTTCTGCTAGTGCAATATTTCTGGCACTTGGATGAGGGTATCACGGATACTTGGTGCATTTGAAAAGCTTTATTTTTGAGAAGTTACTCCTAATTTATTCTGCCATTTGACTAATTTGTTAAAGCATTTAGTTACTCATGGTTCATTCAAAATATCAAGAAGCTCTCGACGGTGATTTATCTCGTTTGAATTTTTTTTGTGGGAGCATTCGATGAAGTCGTTACCATACTTAGATGATCATGAAGAACTCTAAATACAGGGTGTCTCAAAAAAATGTACTTGGTGTACATTTATCAGCGTTGTCTGGAATAATGGTCATCAATTCGAACATTTGCGAACATGATTCTTTAATCACATTTGTCTTCTGTATTCGAAGCTATTCTATTTCACTGTATGTTCATAAATAAAGGATCTCGTCATTCGAAGTGTGAGTACATTTTTTTTGAGACACCCTGTAGTATTGGATCTCGTTAGAAGGGTTACAGTGATACTCGGTTTTATGTTTCATCACCTGATTGGTATTAAAAGCTGCAAATCTTTCTTCGTTAACTGATCCCAAGCACACTATAGCAAAAAATAAAAAAATGGTTTAATTTTATAGTTTGAATTTTTTTACTTTAGGACATTTCAACAGAACCGGTTGTAGCTGAATGCCTTCACAATAGTTTAGTTTGTGCTAAAAAATTGGCCAAGCATTGCGTCTGTCCTTGAAAGAACGAGATGTGCCTTCTTGCAATATTCGCTCCAGCACGCGTACACGCTCGTGTGTACGTGCTTTCACAATGCGTGTGCGTGAGGCCTAAGTTGCAGCACTGGCGCCGTGTGTGTGCACGCCTGTTTGTCCCACACGCCTCTCCAGCTGGTGACGTTTTCGGGTACATACGACGTCATCGTTTTTTTTGCGTTATTCACTTATTTTAGCCAATTTTCTAGAAAATAAATTTGTATGGTGTCTAATACTTCAAGGTATAATATTTTAATACCTCTTAAGTTGAAACAGTAGCATTTTACGCATAGGTTTTATGTGAATGATAATGATTTGTTTGGCCTTTATTTTTAAGCGCTCAATTGTAGAAGCTATTTGGAGTCATCTCCATGTATGCGGCATGTAATCTCATGATCTCAAAGTCTGTTGTAAGCAATTCCATGTCCTCATTTGATATTTTTTGTCACTCTTCCTAGAACGTGTTATCGAGAATTGCTGTTTTTGTATCATCTTGAAGATCTACGCAGTGAACCAATCTTCTTTCTTTGGTGTTTTTGCACAGCCTATCTTTTTCTTCATTATAATAATCGTATGATTAAGAAGATCTCTTTTATCTTGCCGCTTGTTTTTGCTTGTGAACACAGTTTGTCCGAGAGTGTAGAGTTGCTCATACGCCTCTCAAGTTCCTGCAAGGCAACTTTATCAGGTTTTGATGGCTGTGGTTCACGGCAACAGTCAACCGCAAGTCGTGGCTTGACTGGAGGACCTTGAGGTGTGAGATAGTATTGCTGATCTCCCCTGCGTTTGCTTGCAACTTGAGTCAATGTAGACTGGTTTCTATGTGTTCTTCACTCGCTTGTCTGCTGAGTCACAAATCCAGGCTTGTCATTTGACTCAGAGCTCTCACTGCTATAAAATGCATTTATTCTGGGGTTACTTCAACAGATAAGAAATAGCAGGACGTGTCCGTGGAAAGCGAGCTTTAGATAGGAACTAATGAAAAGTTTGTTGTAGGAGCGTTCTTTGTTGTCAGGTTAGTGTAGAGGCGGTATCCTTCCCTTATACATGTTTATTTAGGACTAAGCTTTCTTCTGATAAGTACACAGGATTTCTTATCTCTTTTCGAACGTATTCGTGTATATCCATTGCTCACTTTGTAGAGCTTACTGTGCATTTTAGTCTGGCGTTTTTTTCATCTTGATACATAGAAAGGGTAAATTTCTTAAGTAATAAAACATCAATTGCTGTTATTTTTGCGAATTAATATTCAGTCTGGATGCTTCTCTTGTCACTCAGTCTATGAGGATCGACGTGATAAGATTGTTTTTAATATTAAGAATACTGGCAGTATCAATTAACATATTCTTCTTGATGCTTGCACGTGAACTCGACGACCTGGTACATCAAACTTTGGCTTCATTTACACGTGTTCGTTCAAGCTGAAGCAGGCAGCGTTCATGGGTGCTTTATTTTTAGTAGGAGACAAGGAGTGTTGTACACACACCTGTGAACGCAACGTACACGGTCGTACACCGCGTAGAGAGGGGAGGGTGTGTGGTGGTGTATAAGTATAGGAAGCTCGAGAGGTCTGGTCTTTCATTCTCTGTCTAGTAGACGTGCGAGTGTGAGGTGCATTTTCTCGTCTGCCACGAGTTAATTCACGAAGAGATTAGTGTTGACGAAGATTCAGTTCTCCTGAACGGTCTCGAATAGTTTATTCATTTTTCAGTATTTCTACGAAGTTTTAGAGTTGTTGCGTCAGCCTGTGACTTTTGTTCATAAAAGTTCTCTACAAAACGAACATCACACAACTTAGATGATTCGAGCGGTCGTCTCTCAAATACCTCGCATCTCATCTGCCGGTATGTGAGCAATGTATTCAATTAACAATGAAATATCCAGCGTAGTATTCGAAGAGAAACAACTTGATGTCCCAATCACTGGACTGGCGCCAGTTAGACCCACACGCCACCTCTGCGCAACATCAGAGCTTTACGTTAGTGTAATATCTTTTCTGACAGCGATGTACAACGGTGTATCTTCAGCTGTTTGGTCAATTTCTGTTTGCCCACTCTCATTTGAAATATTAATAGGGCAGATATTTCTTCACAGTTTATTGAAAAGAAAATGCAATGCTTACACTTTCTCTTAAGCTTAAGATCTCATTGTAGTTGGACTAGGTAGTTGTGTGTACAATGAAAGTCTATCCAGTACACAAGTCGCATACTCTTGAGACTTTGGACTCAGGCCTTTGTGACAACATGGTTGGTATTCTTTGCAGCTATTTAATTACCTGTCACTATGCTGCGCACGCTCTTAATAAAGGCCTTTTTTAATATGAGTAAATCCATAATTATATGCATTTCTGATGCTGTGAGCTATTTCAAATTTTGTGTCTGAACACCGAAATATTGTATATATTTTGACAATTTCAAGTGCGTTTTCCTTTTCTTTAACATATATTTTATGACAAATATGTCGGTTATTTCATTTAATTCGTTCAAATTGTTACCGATGAATTGGTAAGGTTCTATTTTTTAACATGGTTTTAATTTGAACAGCGGCGGGCACCGCCAGGCATGGCGGTCGCCATTTCTCGACCGCCAGTTACTTGAGATCATCACACTTTCAAGAGCAACAGAAGCCACGAGTAGTGAACCGACGCCTTGAGGTTGACTACCAGGAGTTGTCATTGATGCTGTGTCTGCAGGACGTAACTCTCATCGACGTGCGTCAGCCTGCAGAGCTGCTGTCTCAGGAACAGATCCCTGGCTCGCTTCACATCCCTCGTGAGTACTGAGATTCTTGCTTGCTTGTGTCCCTGACTCGCTTGTGTCTTATGTCCCTGACTCGTGTTCTTCAAACCTTTCTGTTGCTGTTGTTTGTCAAACCTTTCTGTTGCTGTTGTTTGTCAAACCTTTCTGTTGCTGTTGTTTGTCAAACCTTTCTGTTGCTGTTGTTTGTCAAACCTTTCTGTTGCTGTTGTTTGTCAAACCTTTCTGTTGCTGTTGTTTGTCAAACCTTTCTGTGACTGGATAGACCGAAGGAGGGAACTTGAGAAGCTCATAATAGCTTTTTGAGGTTCGTGCATGACTTTAGTTTGTCATGGGTAATTGAAAACGTACTTTTTGTCACATACTCACCGTCAATTTATCATTCTAATGTATGATTTCTCGTATACCACGACCTGAATTTAAATTACTGTTTTATCAAAGGATTTGCTTATAGCTGTTGGTCAGTGCACACCGACCTTAACTGATAACATGTTTGATCTGCTTCGTTAGTTGGTATTGTTGTTAGTTTCGGTTGGAGGATTTTACGCATTTGTGAAGTTTTCACTTTGTTTACTTCATCGGTAACATTTCATTCTTGGACGATCATAAGAACTAATCTACATGTTTTCTACAGTAGCTTATTGACATTTTTATAATTTTACAACATTGGTTAATGTTTCTAATGCTTCTTATGTCTGAATTATTGGCTTTAGCACTCGGTGTATTTTCGAGTGTGTAAATTCCACGACTGCGCTTTTCATTTCGTACATGACGAGGAAAAAGTGAAGTTTTGCAACCTATTGTTTTCAAGGGCTTCAGCTTCCTGTTTTACTCCATTTTGTACTCCTTAGTTTTAACTTTCTCATTATTTGTGGCATTGACCATCAGAATAAATGCATCATTCAAGTTCAAATCCTAAAAAGCCTAAGTTCATTGGAAAGCTCAGAACTATTGGGGATTGGATTTAATTTAAATCTTTCTGTGTTTATTGATTGGCTGGGGGTTTTCATCGTCTTCTTTTCCTCTCTTGTTTAGGAGAGAGACTGAATTAATGTGCTGGCTGGCTCCTTCTACTGTGTTATTTTCATTTTTCCATGATTTTTTAAACTATCCCAATTTATATTTTTGTATATATGCTGGTATAAAATGAAGTATATTGTAGCGAGTTAAAGCATTAAGAACATCAGGAATGTGTGTTAGGGTACACACAGTTACCGTGCAGGGCTGCGTCTTGCATCCTAAGCCCTGGTCTGAGGCGACGTGTTCAACTTTCTAAACTGCATGGCGCCAGACTAGCTCTCCAGTACTCGTGTCTTCTTCCTTCAATTACCACTTGCATTAAATGAAAATCTAGACAATGTTTGTTGGTTATTGTATTGAGGTCTGTAGCTGGGGCTCGAGATTTTTGCCCTATACTGTTCTGAATCGCTAATTAACGTAATTCTGTTGTGTTCAAGGTAGGAAGCATGGAGATTGTAAACTGAATTATAACGTTCTGAAATAAGCTACGCATTTTTGGTGAACTTTGTTTTAGCGGTCATGAATGAATGTTGTGTTCTATTCTTGTGATTGGTTTACTTTGAAATGAAGTAAATTTTGTTGACTTGTGAAAACAATTTCCAACTGTTCCTATTTCCTATGAGATTATTATCTCGACTCCGCTGTGAGTCGGTAAGAGGTAAGTAACGTAACGCTTGAGAACACCTCATTACATTTGTTCATCCCATGCAACGCTTTGCAACGAACGTTTGCACTCAAACCATGATGTGCTCTTATCTTTGACCCCACGTGAAGTCCATCAGTTCGTGGCTCCCCAACTGCTATCGAAATTAGCTCGTTCAGTTGATAAGATAATAGCTCTGTACTATTGCGTGATTGTTATGTTGCGTAAATATTGTCGCCATCGCAAAAGATGAACATTTCTACAGAGTCTGACATTTTGTTTAATAAATATTAAATTCTTGTCGTAGACATCTGCCTCGCTGAGTTTTATTGATCGGGAATATGTTCACTAAAACCAAGTACAACATTTTGCCCTCCATCGATATTGTGTGTGGGCGCGTCAGAGACAGTTTTTCTTTTGAACATTTACTTGCCTTGCTGCTGTCTTTTGCCTCCATTTCCTTTTCCCGTTCATTTTCTAGGTAATCAAGCACACAGTTAGTGACCAGGCTTTTTAATACGTTGAATATTTAAGGAGTTTATCCATTTTGTAGTTTCATTATTAACGCTTTCCCGTGCCAATGACAGGTTTGCCAGGCATCCGTAAAAGTTCACACAATATTATTGACGAGTAGAAATGGAAAACACGACGAGTCGTCGGATAACAGGTGGTGGAATGTGGAGGCACTAATAGGCCTTCAAATATTATTCATAATATTTTTTGTTACATTATTTGTTTTAATACAAAAAATTATAAATCATAGAAAATTTATTTATCTACATCATGCATTACAAACTATTATTCTATCGACAATACTTTTTGTTTTCGTATATCTCTTTGAAAGGAATGTGTACATTTTTGTATTTCGGTTACATTCAGCTCATTTTTTGGTATTTCATTTTCATGTTTTAGTTTTTTGGGTGTACATATTATGAAGCACAACTCCTATGCGTACAAATACCAACTAGAGCTTTTTAATAATTAGTATTTTTACTACGAGCGTTAGAAGCACAACATCTGTACGCGGGATCTCCTAAAGCTAGTCGGGACGGTGGGAAAAATTATATATTTTTTAGTGATTGGCCTGACGGGAAAGGGTTAATGTGCACCACTTTGGCCTTCTGTTCTATCTGCAAAATCAGTTAGTATTATCAGCTTACGCCCCATGGTATGTATTACTTCCGTGTGTTGGAGATCCAGGCCAGGTCTGTCATTGTGCTGCTCCACTTCCCTTTCTTGCATAATTGTGACTCTCTGTACACTTACAGCCGTCACAGCTCTCCTGCACACAAGGCTTTATGTTCCCCATTCAACTAGTACAATTGAGCTTCATGTGTTTAATTTCTCTCGAATGACAAAAAATTTCCCGTTTTATGAGTCATATCGTTGAAAAGTGTTAATGATAAAATTGGTAGCTGCTTGTTTTTATTCGGCCAAATACACGTTTGTGTTTTTAGAATATATTCCGTGTGATGCGTCCGCGTAACGTTATGTCCTGTTGCTTCTTCAGCAAAATTATTATGAAGCACTAGTAACATTTCAGGGATCCCGTTGCTCATTGCATGCGAGGCCTTGTGTTGCCACTTTTTTCTTCGTCTACAATTCATCCTTGTAGATGCGTACAACTTCATCTCGAGTTCCCTGAATGTCTTACATCCAATGCGAAGACCCCGTCGCTCTTCCGTCGTCCTTGGTTCCAGTTTGCACACACGCCTATGCTGCTGCTGCTGCTGCTGTTAGTAAACTGTACAAGTTTTTCTTAACAAACCTTACCCGGTGCAAGTGCTCTAAATCTTTTCCTACTCCTATGTTTCAATCCTACTATGCGCATCGGAACTTGAATCATGTTGATAACTAGCGAGGTCAGGGATTTCTAGCATAGTTAACGCTGCTTACGTGCAGGTATTAGGTTGTTACAAAAATAATGGCCGATTTCAGAAGCATGCATTTAATCCTTGGTAGATGAACAATAGAGATGTTAAACTTAGTCAAAATATGAACCCTGAGCAGCTATGCATCTCTGCCATCGGACTACGAGATTATTTATCCCTTGTTGATAAAAAGTTAATGGCTGTGATGCAACAAAATCTTTGAAGGTCGTTTCCACCTCTTGTTTAGACCTAAAAGTTTTACCATCCAAAAATGTGCTTAAGTGCTTGAATAAATGATAGTAGCTGAAAGATCTGGAGAATATGGAGGATGTGGTAAAGTCTCGTATCCCAGTTCTGTGAGTTTCTGGACGGTCATTCATGCAACATGTGGTCGCGCGTTATCATGGAGCAGAATTGGACCACGTCGATTCACTAATGCCGGTCTCTTTTCGCTCAATCGAGCATGCATAACAGCGAGATCATTGCAGTATCTCTCTGCATTAATGGTCTCATTGACTCCCGAAAAACTGTAGTGAATAACACCTATTGCAGACCACCAGACAGTCACCATAATCTTTTTCTGATGCAACATTGGCTTTGGGAAGTGTTTGGGGGCTCATCACGATCGAGCCATTGACCTGATCGTTTACGGTTATCATAAAGGACCCACTTTTCATCACAAGTGACAATTCGGTCAGGAAAGGGATCGTTGGTGTTGCGCAGAGAGAGCATCGAGCACACTTCAAAACGCCTAAGCTTTTGATTCTCATTGAGCTCATGAGGAACCCATTTATCGAGCTTTTTCACCTTTCCAATAATCTTCAAATGGCGCGAGACTGTTGCAATGCTGACATCAAGTATCTGAGACATTTCTCTAACACTTTGACGTGGATTTTGCTCAACAACCGCATGCAATTGCTCGTTCTCGAGACTACCCAAACGTCCTCTACCCTCTTCATCTTTAAGGCTCTCATCACCACTCCGGAATTTCCCGAACCACCTTCATACTGTCCGATCCCTTGTGGACTCTTCTCCCCATGCTCGGTTGATATTGCCAGAAGCTTCGGAGGCGTTGTGCCCAAGTTTGAACTCGTGCAACATAAGTAGGCGAAGGTCATGTTTTGTCATGTTCATCATGGAGGGATTCTATCCTTCAAAATTATGTTCTGTCTGAAAAGAAGTTACAAAATATTAATGAGCACATATTAATTGTTATGCATGCCAAGTTTCATGGAAAATAAACTAAAAAAGTTGTGTTAAAATTACTTTTCAAACCCCAGACCTTCGAGCGGCCATTATTTTTGTAACAACCTAATAGTAACGCTGTTATGTAAGTAGTGTTGGAAAAGAGATGGAATTGTTTCAGAAATTACAATTAACTTGAAATGGTGCGTATTTGCATTGTTGAAAAGCTGTGCCGTGTTTTTTCGGCTCAGTTTTACAAATAATCTTAATATTTATGGCAGCCTCAAATTTTCGTTCCTCTGAGTGTTTCTTTACATCTTCGTAAATTTTGAAAACGATTTCAAATCAAGAATTATTGTGGATGCGATGGTTAAACTAGGAATATAATAGTGATTCGAAAAAAGAAGAGCAAATTAAACGCATACGATATCACCATTTGTGCATTTTCCTGCTTGCTGCTTTGCTCTAACCTCCTTAGGCATCGAATATTTTTTTACTAAGTAGCTATGTTTCGTAAATGTAGACTGTGCCTGTAAATATATGATGTATGGTCATGTATGGTAGAACTTGTAGTTATCATTGCACAAAACCTTTAATGATAAAGTTCTAAGGCTCTAATCATCTTATTGTCGACCACACATCTGTGAGTTTTCCTACCTGAGTTAGAAACCAAAGCTTGTGCGCAGAAAATTTGGCAAACGCGTCGCCCTGTGGCGCGTACGCCAGTGTAGGTGAGGCATGTGACTTGGCTCTGTGCTCAATTAGTGTGCATACCAAGTGCTCAACTTATTTCATATTCGTACATTGCAATGTTGTCAAGTGTGGCGTCGAGAATACTAATCTACCCTTACATCTGCTATTAAGTTCTTTAGAAAATTTCAGCCTATCTGCGTTCTTGCTAGCCGAAAATTTTAAAATTAGAAGGAGCGTCAGTTCAACAAGAAAGTGTTCAATCTTCAAGGATGTTTTTACGTTTCCCGTTTTTTACTTGACCAGGACGAGAAAATAATGAAGCTTATAAAACGTAAAGTAATAAGGGAGTCTTCAATGGGTTGAAACATGTAAGAAAATAAAAATGCTAGAGTTGTTCGTCATCGCTCGTATTTAATTCTGTACCGTGAACGAGTTAACTGCTGGCACGTCAAACCGTGGCGCCGCTCTGTCAGTGCTTGCATCTCGGCAGCTGTCGGCGAGGCCTGCTTACAATGTTGAAAGTCTGGGAGGCATCATTGAATTTCTTATTGAAAGTAGTAAATATCTGTATCCTTCCCTCAAAAAAATCTCGAATAACCATCAGCGAGATATCTATAAATTCATACGCATTGTGCAATTTGGGTGCGGAATGGTTCATAAAATTTCGCATAAATGTTTGGTTTATGTTTACGTGTACATTTGTGTTCAAACATTTATGTATACTTGTTTTACTACTTAACGATGCATAGCGTTGTGAATGACAACCGCAAAACGCCTAAGCGTTGATACCTGAGGGAGTGTCAGTGCGAGGCAGCACCTCGGCCGTGATTGGGTGGTCAGCTGGTCGGTTGTTCGGTAGCAATAGGAAAGATTTGAGAGAGTTTGTCACAGGGTGTACCTAAGTAAAGGGGTGAAACAGAAAGGGATACTAGGAGGGGAATAGAAATGAGCGCTCTGTGCACATGTATCAAGTGGTTGGGGTTTGTTCTTGTAGGTGGTTGGTCAGTTGACACCTCAGGAGTTCAGCTGCTCTCTGCTTATGAACGTCATGTGACATTTGGCTATTTTCTTTTTGTGCACGCGATGGATTCAGTACCCTGTTACCTACTCTTCCCTAAATGATGACTCTAAATTAACGGGGAATACCTTTTGACATTTGAGACCACTGAACTACCATTGAAATTATTTCTATTTGTGGCTACTGTTTCTAAACGAAAAATTGTATATTACTAATAAAAGTAATATTACATTATTGTTATGATGTAAAAGATTGACTGTTCTTTGAATTGCGAGACCTTCCGCGCGATATAGTCGGAGCCACTGAAGCGCTAGCAAACTTAATTACTTTTACTACTACTGCTGCTGCTGCTGTTGCTGTGCTCACGAGTCTGAACGAAAGGTTGATATCTAAAACGTCTTTCTTTATTTCTGTGCTGAAGAAAAAGACTCGCTCAAACTTATTCCACATTATATGCCTTCACTATTTTATCACCACCGAGCTCGTGGGTGATAAAATTTGGGTATTAAACTGTGCAGTTCCACACCAAACTGCACAGACTCGTACCAAAAAGAAATTCTCAACATGTTGCGTTGACTGTAGCAACTATTATCAAGAATGCAGACATGGCAGTTGCTTTCAAGGTCACTTTTTAAGCATACGAGGCGCCCTCGCCTCCAGCCAACCACAGCGCTGCATCAGTGGGCAGGGCTGCCAGCGACCAATAAGCGCTCCTGCAACTCTGATAACGTGCTAAAAAAATTAGCGAATGAATATTGTTCAAGTTTTATCAATGCAGCTATTTATTTTCATTGCTTTGCGTAACGAGCAAAATGTTCATCGTTGCTAATAATTAGACGTTAACTTTAGGAAGTTCTCGAGACATCTAAATTCTAAAGGTATATCTGTTAAGGATTTATCTTCAACTTATTTTGGGACTGAAGCGTTCTAGGGAAAAGAAAATTGTGCAGTTATCAAAGTGGGATTTCATGTGGTATACATCATAATTCGTTCCAGCCTAAATTGAACTGGCATGAAGGTGCACTGAAAGCTACTCTTGTCTTCAACGTGCCTCCGAGTTTTCTCTTCTGGTGGGCATACTCTTCTGAGCTTCACTTTACTTTGTACGTTACCTCAGCTGTTTGGCACAGAATCTTCGCTTTTAATAAGTCTTGAAATTCAGTTTTATAAGTACATGGATTATTTCTCTTATTCAGTCTTGCTTGTAGAGAGTCTGCTGTATTGTGCTGCTATGAACTCGTATAAGAGTGTTTTAGCTTCTTCCTTATGTTTCTTCACTTTCTTGTTTTCTATAAATGCCTATGCTGCCTGTTCATGCGGGCTATCTCAATTTTGTTTATGGAGACGCTGAAATATTGTCTCCCGCCAGTGGTATTTGAACTGAATATACAAACCTTAATATGATGATCCCATTTATTGAATTGAAACTGGTTACACAATTTATGACGCATTTTTTCGAGAAGCTAAAATTTAATCATTCAGAGTTTTCTGTTCAACTTGACTACCTTGATGGAATTTTTGTAGTTCATTAAGAAAGAAATGATAATCTTTTTCAGGTCATAATATGTGACGTACTTCCCGTTCTTGTGTATTAATTTTGAACTGTTATTCAAGAATCGATTTTGTTTCAGTTGGAAACTTGCGAGGCGCATTCCAGTTGTCAGACGAGGAGTGGCAACAGAAGTACGGCGTTCCCAAGCCACAGAAGGGCAACAAATCCATCATCTTCTACGCCAGAGGCCCCATAGCCAGCAGCGCTGCTGTCGAGACTGCCCACAAACTTGGCTACACAAAGTCAGTGCGAGGAGAATTCACACCTAATTTTCCAGGGGCCCGATCTCCTTGTGTGGTCTGACATTTGACTTGTGTGATAACACTAGACTGAGGACTGAAACCTGCTGTCATTCCTTTTTGATGCTTTACACTAAAACCACACGAGTATTACCTCTTAATACCAAGCATCACTGCTGAGATCGCAGTTTTTAGGCTATAGGTAAAAATATTAAGGATTAAAATTTTTTTGAAAAGTGATGATTTGTCTACTTGAAACTAAGAACGTGCTTAACTTTGAAGGAATTTCCTAATTCCAATTGTTTTCTTTTTTTTGTTTGCTGTCGTTTCGTGAAAGTTCTCTAGAAAAGTTATAAGAATTTATTTTAAGCTTGTAATCTCTTATTGTTATAGTGGTTCCAGTTGAACAAACTTGAGCCCAAGGTTGGTATAGCGTTCAAACAAGTCATTGGCAATAGCATTCGTCTCTTTTAAATTACACAATCACAATTTTTCCAATTTGGGGAAAAAGTGAAACAATGAAAATAGGCGAGCGTTTTCGCTCAAATATTTGAGCAGGAAAGTTGAATGAACTAGGTTTGTCTATGGCTAGGAGCCATAGGTTTGTCAAGAAATTTCGGTATCTCAATATTTCATTTGAGACTAGTTTCTGGGACCTAATATTGCACGCGCCAGGGCCCATTGATGATTGTGATTTTGATGTTCACAGATCCCGCCATTATTCAGGTGGCTGGGAGGACTACTGTCAGAAGAACAACCTTCCTCTCACCAAGCCACGCAATCCGGCCACTGACACAACCAAGGCTGTGGTGGAGGATCCTCTTCAGCAGCACTACAACTACCATTACTACAACCCTGACCTGCACTATCTTTAAAAGCCTTTTTCTTTTTTTTTGCTCTTCCAGTAAGTAGAACAATTCTAATTCAAGCTTTCATTGCAGAGTTTGTTTGTCGTCTGCACTCTTTTCATCGCTTCACAACCCCGAGTTGACCTACGCTTTCAGGTATTTTTTCGTATCATTTTTAGCAGCTACGTTGTAATTCTTATTCGAATAATTGACGTTGTTGTAGCCACTCTCTTTGCAGTTACCAGGTTTTGAGCTCCTTTGGAGGTATAAATATTAACTCATTGTGAATAACCTTTAGATTGCAGTAAAAAGCTGACGAGGCTTATAGCGCCGCGCTACTACAATAGACGGGCGCACTGGCCAGGCTTCACCTGACCACAAATGTGCTAAAATTGACGTTATGTTAAGGACCCTTGAGATTCAAATTCTCGGTTTGATAAGTTTGTTTATTAATACCAATGGAGTCTCAAGCAATATAGTAATGATGATTTCTCAATGGCAGTACGGTCGGTCGATTGATCACTTAATATATGTTCTAATCGATGAATAGTAGGATTTTCTCTAACATTTTTGAGTAGGATATCGGCATAATTAATTCAACTCCATAATAATTGAAGTTATTCCGAGAAGACTCCGATGCAATCTGATGGGAGATTCTTGGGTAGGCATGGCATATTGACTCATCTCATTTGGTTTTGTCAAAATGCACGTTTGTCAAAGAATTGCTGGAAACTCCCATCAGATAGCATTGGAGATCAATTTTTTTCGGAATTGCGCTAAGTTGCTAAGATATTAGTAACATTTTATCGTCAATAACTGGACATTGGGCCGAAGCAAATAGTTGCAAACATAAAGGTTAGGAAGTTTTGGGCGTAAAATTAGGATTTCTGGCTTCACTGGTCAGTTAACAGCGTTCTGCTGGATGACTTGAAGTGGGTTATTCAACCTTGGTACAGTTGTGTTCAAAGTGAATGAACCTCGTAACTTTTCCATGCTCACCCATGTCATGCTTTCAGAATAGTCGCATTTGCTCGTCCTGGTAAGCTGGATCGTTTCGCTGATGTTGTAAAGGAGGCGTGAAAATGAACCTATTTCAGACGTGAAAGTATCTCATCACTACCTAATTAAATGAATATACCTGCTTGAAGCCCAGCATGCCATCTTAAGTAGAGGTGAGCATTGCCGTTGTGAAGTTTCTGGGAAGGAGGGACGTGTTCAGTGCAGGAGTGCGCAGCAATGAGCTTCGTTGCAGAAGTTCCCTTCCTTGATAGAAGTGCTGCGCCGCAGGTGCTAGAGTTGTGCAGGAACATTCCGGAAGCTGTTTCTGTTGTTTTTTCACTGATTTGCTCAATCGGCGAAGACTAGTCTTTTTTTATGTGTTGCGGTGTAGAATTTACATTATGTGAAATTGTTTTCCTTTTCAATAAAACTGGAGGTATGTGAATATCTCTGTTTATTTCACACGGAGAGAGAATGACATTCCATTTATATTAAATCTTTTTCGGTAATTATCTTACTATGAAAAGACTCGTCTGGCAGACACTTTTCCGTCGATCTTTATTGAATCCGTAAATAACGGTTGTGCTAATGGGATCTATGTAAGTGTCTAGGGCCGGTGAATCTTGGACACATAAAAATAACACCTGGAACCTTGCGTATTATCTGAAGAGATTTAGAAGACAACGGACTAGCGCACAAGTGACGGCATGGCTGACCAGCGTGAGGTGTGTGGAGCGCCTTGCAGCAGATCAAACGCTAGTCTCAGGTCCAGAATGCAAAGATGTGACGTGACTGCTTGAGAAACTCCTGTAATATAGAGGAAACTATATTACAGGAGTTTCTCAAGCAGTCACGTCACATCTTTGCATTCTGGACCTGAGGTTAGCGTTTGATCTGCTGCAAGGCGCTCCACACACCTCACGCTGGTCAGCCATGCCGTCACTTGTGCGCTGGTCCGTTGTCTTCTAAATCTCTTCAGATAATACGCAAGGTACCGGGTGCTATTTTTATGTGTAATAGATGTTGCTGTCTATCATGAGACAAACTAGCAACTCCGATCATATATACTGCTTTACACAAATTTCCTCAAGTGGCAAAACGATCCCTTAAAATTTCTTCGGCTACGAACGATTCACCAAAAAATAAAGCGGCGCAATAATTATTTTAGCGTAGCATCATCCAGGTGACAATGGTACCCCTTAAAACACTGAAAAGCAGAAGACACGAAATAAATATGCGAATTACATACGGCATAGTTAAGCTGTACATAAAAGTTGCGTTAGCATTTATATGTTATACACACCTAGTGTAAAATGAAACTACCTTATCGTACATGCATAACGAAAGGTCCATGAATTTATAGCAAATTGCGAGCAAAAACTTGCTAAATTTCACAGTTCAGTGAGGCTTCACTTCGCCTAGCGAAAATATACGCAAACTTTTGTATCTTCCAGCTAAATCTAATGTGGAAATACTTCAAGAACAATTAATATGATTAAACAAAAGTGACACAAGACAGAATTTGGTACCCTACCGAAGCAATTCCCTGACTCTGACGTCCGCAGTTTTACAACCATATAATCTACTTACAGTTTTGAAGTTAAATACATCCACGAATATCAAGTAATGAAATACGGTCCTTACTATTCACATCATGGGATCTAAGAGTAAGCTCACTATTTTGTCATGAATGCCCCTAAGCACAATCCTAGATAAGAGATCAAAGATAACCAACTGTAACACATGAAACATTCACGCAAATTTAACTTAAATTCTATAATAAGCTCATCCATGCGTAAGTTTTTCCTAAGCGAGTAGTGCACACTAAATTTTGATCAGAACTTACTTAAAGATACGCATACTGGAAAAATAGAATAGTTGTAAAATGACGAGTTCATACCTTTTTCGTTGCCACACTCTCACACTTTGATACAAATCTAAAGATGAAATAATGATCGCTGTCGTATTTATAGGATCTGATTGTAAGCACGCATTGCCTTCACCACACAACAGACGACAACGGCAAATCTACAGTGTAAACACGCACGATTGTGAAACGCACATTTTTTCTAATATCTAATGAAGAACGCTTTACTGAAATATCCTAAGTTGAAATTTTCATCATAGTTTCATAACCCCCGACAGAAAAATGTTTTCTTTAGCAGAACTCCACTACACAAAACATTAAGTAATGCTAACTCCATCAAGCTTGAAAACTTTTAAAAACGTTCGAACTCGCCATAAACTTTAGATGGTACCGGTCGTAGCTGTTCGCCTAGTGATTTTTAGTTAGCTAGCTATGGCTTACATAGAATCACGAAATAACATAAAAATGAGTTAAATTACTACACGAACTACCATCTCCGGTCTCCCATATTACAGCGAATCAGCTTGCGAGGTGCATTTTCATGAAACATGGCTAGAGGAACCTTAATAATAAAGAAAACAGAAAGCACGGCAATGAAGAGAAGACGGAAAACTACACTATCAACAAAATTCGTACTAGTTAACAATCAAACACACAAAATCGTACTGCAAGGAGCACCTCTTGAAACTTAGATAGCTATCGACAGTAACAGGAAATGCCACGATGAAAACTACGTTTCCCCGATGCTTTTATCGCTAAAAATTTAGTAAATAAATGTTTCTCCAGTACTGGTGTTAACACAACAAACACCTCCAAAGCGATTCAACAGTGAAGCGTAGCAGTTAGGGAAAATTACAAATAGTGATCTTAGTTATGAAATGCTACTTTCGACTAAACTAGCTTCCAGTTCTACTCACCAGAGTGCCATTATGACCAAACTAAAACTAACAAGACTCACCTTTGACCCCGCGTCTCACATGGAAGTTAAAAATAATATTGGCAACCCAGTCTCAGTTGAGTCTTTTTAGTCATAATTCATAAATGCTTTGGGAGCAACAGGTTAAGTTAACACTGACCTTAACTTTCACAAACTTATACACATGAGAAGATACTGAACAGTCTTCATAGATATGATGCAAAATGAAGGTACGCTCTGCGCTGAAATATTTCCTTATATCAAAAATGCGAAGGAAGAACGAGACGTAACCAACGATTTGGACTGCTCACAGTAGAGTTAGCTTCAAAAATACTACGTTAATAAAATGTTTCACCATTGACTAATCGTAGTCTCGTAACATTAAAAAATAATAATGATTTGATACATGAATTTCAGCAATGTTTGTTAGGATAATATCCAAAAGATTTTCCAACAGTAAAAATCTAGGTCTTATCGACATTTCAATTCAAAGAAAAGGAAAAATTACAGCATACGTTACTAAAATGCTTTAGCGTTCAGTTACAACACAAACAATTCTGAAGATTTACTACTTTGAAAATAAATTTTTGAAAAGTAAAATAATTACTGAATGCTAATTAAAATGGATGATCACACAGCACAGTAAAAGCATTCCAGGTTGCATTTAAATAAAGTTAGGAACTACTGAACTTTTGGCGAAGTTTCAGATAGGATAAGATGACACTCAACGAATTAAAGAATGCTGTTTTCTAACAATACTTTGAAAAAACTAAAATTGCACTCATTCTTCAAGCAACTGTAACTAAGCGCCTGGCTCAAAAAAAACACAGACCAGGAGTATGGTAGCTGACCTGCAGTCGAGACTTCATGCAAAGTCGAACACTCCAGCAAGAATGCACGAGTGGATCTGCAAAAGTAGATCTAGAAACCTATACTTTCATTGCTATCAGTTGTAACAATGGAAGACTACCGACCAGACACGTGATAGCATTGAGTATTGATGATTCGAATTTAACAATATTGGCACCAAATACGACCAATAATATAATTAGAAGCAAGCACTGTTCTTTTTCGTACAAGAATACAAACGAACACGACGAAAATATTCAACATACAGGAGAGACGATAGCATTAGAAGTTCACATGTAAAAACTGAAATAAATTTTTATGCAAGAGGAAAGCAGGGGCGTATTGCTTGCAGTGAACAGGCTTATCTGACCCCCTGAACGTGACATTTGCGCTTCCCATCGTGTTGCCAGCAGCGATGAGAAGCCAAGGCCTCATTTTAAATACCATGCTATCTCCTATTTATACAGCTCTCATCCGTCACGAACCTCTAGTGGGAACACTGGTCGTCAGAACACGCACGCCACTCCACCAGTGATTGCAAGAAAGTGGTAAAACAAGATATTGGCATCATAAGTTACGTCATGTTTGTTTTCAAACATCTTACCACAGAAAAGGCCATTTCTAATTGTTAGATAATTGGAATTTATTTTTATTTAAGTCTATTCTTTGTTGGTAACTGCGTAACGTAAATTGAAAATGAGCCTTATTTTGTTGCCCTTTCATGCATTATTTTTCGCACTAAATAATGTATTGTTCATAAATACACTAGTGCTTGAATCGTTCAAACAGTCGATCGTGTTTCCAGCAACGTTTTTAAATTCGTTTTAAAGTTACTCAAAATGAAGTTACTCCGAGGGACACAGAAATCATTACAGGCAAAACAACTCTGATGCAATTTTCAAAACTTACTTTCCATAGCATTGACATTCAAAAATGCTTGAGTGAGAGAGACCCTCATAAATACCCGAAGACCAAAACAGAAAGATCAAATTCAACTTGCGAGCACTTACGACTGACGAGCAAGACGTAGCTTGCAGCAATTTATGTCATTTGATGAATGTGAAACTACATTCAGCAAGCATGCAATGTTAGTCGCCGAACGTACTATCTGCAATTGCTACTATATTAATATAGCAAATGAAAGAAAAGACAAAAAGATCACTGGATATGATGCGATTCATTTATTATATTTTTTCTCTGTAATTCATCATAACCTTGAGATCAGACAGATACTTCTTTACACCACAGACAGTCTTACTCCACTGCTGCTCCAATATCTTCATGACTCGAACAAGTGAACAGATCAATAATACCTCAGCGTTCCTAAAGATACTGAACCCCTCAATAAATGGTAAGAACTCTTACGACACTATTTGTTGAGAATTATGCGAGACAAAGATACGGTTGCAAGTGAAGATAAAACACGTGAAAATCTTTACCAGGAAAACTGATCTGTCTTGTCGCCCCGTAGGCCTGTGAAGATCCATTTGCGCTCGAGACACGCACCCACTCCTGTCGTGATCTGCTTGTACACCGTAGGGAACCTGTGTATTGCAATCACAAGACAGTGTTCTTTGTAAGTAATGGCTTCATGGTGCATTAGTTCAGCAAGCGTAACTTAAGTTCGTGAGACAAATCATTAACAGTAACAAGAAAGGACCACTGTCTACGAGTTATTTGAAGCAGTTCTGGTCTTTGGGACCCAGGTAGAATGATTTTTTATGTGAGAATTAGAGCAGCAAACGCAAATAGGTTCATAGGATAAACAAGTAACACTACAATAAACAAGAGCAATTATATGACTCGACATACGTCAGTCGATTTCCCTTCTCAAATCTATTCAAAGTGGCCAGCTGAAGTGGGCAGCCTGAGCCCAAGTGTGATGTGACATTTGACTACCTGCAGTGAGAACACCACACTGACAATTTGGTTAGTTACTTCCATTTCTCAATAGTACACGACCTAAAAATAATACAAGAACTGCCTCTTCATACCGCGCATCACTGATGAGATCGCTGTTCTTGTGGCGGCGGTGGTTAAACCAGGAATATAATCATGATCATAATAATAATATTCTATTCCAATATACTTACTGGTTAAGCATGCCTTCCACGTCAATGGGCTTGATTTCTTTGTCAAATTGTTGAATGTACGACCAAATGTAGTCCACAGACGCTCCTTTCGGGTGAATGTGAAGAAACGTTGAAGTCAAACCTGAAAAAATCTACCTTTTAATAACACAAAAAATAATAATATAGAAAGCAATTATACACCCATACGTTACAAAATTATAGGACCAAGTTTCACCAACGAATGACAGCATTTTTAGTGTTATAAAATAAAATTAAAAAGTAGACATTTAAACATGAGGGAGTCTAAGACTTTTACGTGTCAGGAGCACGATATAAGTCATATTTGGGCGTCAGGGGCACGATATCAGTAAGATATTCTAACAGAAACAGATATTACGTGCTCACAAGAGCTAAAAATTATTTAAAGTAGATCAATATTGATATTCAAGCAGAAACAAACATGAACATATAGAAGACCATTGGAAAAAACCTTACAGCTTGGAAGCTCTTTTTCAATCAAATGTAATAGAGACCGGACATTTGGAGATTGATCTTGAAAAAAAAGTAGAAATGTCAAAATTATGCCGACAAAACAGACACTGTAACGACAATTATTTTTTGACTAAACTTAGCGTTCAAACGTAAATCTTATTAAATAATCGGGCAAAATAAGGTGCGTGCCGACAAAGTATATAGCGTGGTTAAAATTATGGAGTAGCAGTGACTACTTCAGGCGTAGTAGTGTGCTGCACCTGAATTTCAAAATTTGTGAAGCAACTATAAAATCACGTTATACATTATATGATAAATTGGTTATTTTTATTGATATGATACCTCGCACAATAACGAGAATTTTTATTAATATGTCTAGAAGTTAAACCACTCATCCGTAGAAAAGGGTTGATGGGTGAAAGCGTTGGGTGTCTTCACATTACTCATGTCTCACTGGATTTGTTCACAGCTGTACCTGATGTGAACACATTATTCTGAAAAATAAACCTCTTCAACACAGGACATTGTGTAAAATTGGCGCAATATTTCTTTGGCAACTAATGAAACGAAAAATTCTTTAGGTTTGTTTTAAACACAAATTCAATGATAATATAACTACACATCTGCACCCAGGTAGCTTAACAGACAGGAAAGAAGAGTCTGTATTGTTGACCGTGTTGGAGTTGTATGACGGTTCCGTCCAGCGTCACCGAACAAAGCATCTCTCCATACTCAGGGTGGTGAGAATCACGCCCGTATCAGCCGTACTAATATAATCGATAGCTATACCTCCAAAACGAGAACACTGAGATGTCTTTCTTTCTACAAGTAATAAACTTTTTACATAATATATCGCTGAGTCGTAAACTTCTAAATTTTAAATAAAAAATTACTGTTCTACATGGACTTAATGCCGAAATAACAATCCTCTTACTATAACAAAAACGACGATCTCAATTCATGACTGCTTTTGGAGTGAGTGTGATTGGTGAGCACTGCATAGAGACAATTAGCTAGCGAGACCGTGACTGGAAATGAACAGATTTCAACCATCTTTGCTTCACGAAAGTAAAGGCTACGACTCCCGAGTCCATCAAAATTTCATTAGGAGTACAGTTCAATAATTGACGTACCAATAAGCCAAGCTGCCTTGTCATCAACGGCAGAGATGGATGAAGACACAGCGATGGCATCAGTATCATCGTCTCTGTCATCTTTGAGGTCACTTCCGTCCTCGTAAATGAGCTCTCTGTCATCATCTTTGTCTTCAAGGTCTTTATCAGAGCCACTCTTCTCTTTCTTGAGCTGCCGTACCGCCTCTTGCATCTTAACCAACTTAACCTGGAGGTCCTGGATCCGAGCCTCGTCCTTACGTTTCCGCGTCACGTTATCAGTCAGCGTCTGTGGACGAGGTACCATATTAAATAAAATACTCATAAAGTGATAAACCCAGTCAGCGTCTGTGGACGAGGTACCAAATTAAATAAAATACTCATGAAGTGATAGACCCAGTCAGCGTCTGTGGACGAGGTACCATATTAAATAAAATACTCATGAAGTGATAAACCCAGTCATTTCGCCTCCAGAATGAAGTGGTGGCTAATTATATTAGAGTTAGTTCAGAACGAGCTGCCCAGAAGAAAATAGCTTCCCGCAAACTAACGACTGAAAAACCTTATCAAACGGCACATACCACGTCAATATAGGAATTTGGACATAAATTTACCGTTTTTCCCAGTGATTCTCATTTTTCCCCATAGAACAAGCATATTCTTCAACTGACAACAATCTGAATCAGCTGTTAATAATTCTCGGGGAAACTTCAAAACTAGTAACTTTTTTACGTATCATACTTTATATCAGACTTGAATTCAGATGTTCATATTTAGTAGGGCTGCAAAAAAATATTTTTCTCGAATTTCTTCATAAAAGAAAGCCTGTGGGTTAAACCTAACTTGTGCCTGTGGGTTAAACCTAACTTGTGCCTGCGGGTTAAACCTAACTTGTGCCTGCGGGGGAAACCTAACTTGTGCCTGCGGGTTAAACCTAACTTGTGCCTGTGGGTTAAACCTAACTTGAGCCTCTGGGTTAAACCTAACTTGTGCCTGTGGGTTAAACCTAACTTGTGCCTGTGGGTTAAACCTAACATGTGCCTGTGGGTTAAACCTAACATGTGCCTGCGGGGGAAACCTAACTTGAGCCTGTGGGTTTAACCTAACTTGAGCCTGTGGGTTAAACCTAACTTGTGCCTGCAGGTTAAACCTAACTTGTGCCTGTGGGTTAAACCTAACTTGTGCCTGTGGGTTAAACCTAACTTGTGCCTGTGGGTTAAACCTAACTTGTGCCTGTGGGTTAAACCTAACTTGTGCCTGCAGGGGAAACCTAACTTGTGCCTGTGGGTTAAACCTAACTTGTGCCTGTGGGTTAAACCTAACTTGTGCCTGCAGGGGAAACCTAACTTGTGCCTGTGGGTTAAACCTAACTTGTGCCTGTGGGTTAAACCTAACTTGTGCCTGTGGGTTAAACCTAACTTGTGTGTGGGTTAAACCTAACTTGTGTGTGGGTTAAACCTAACATCACCAGCTTGGTCGACTGGTGAGCGAATATGCTTGCGAGCGGAAGACCCGGGTTCGAATCCCGCTGCCGACATGATTGACGCAGCTGGAAATACGGCATGGGACTTGGGTAAAACAACCGAATAATTATCGAAGTAATTATCCGACTCAAGAATGGGCCAGAACGTTCGTTCCTATAGCCTCATTCTATTCTATTCTATGCTATTCTAAAAAGACGATAATACAGCCCATACATATCAAAAAATACAATTTTTCATTATTTTCAACTTAGCTACAAATCAAGCGCTAGAACAAACGCCATTACAATTGATAATTAGCGCCAAACCATGGAGTAGCAATTAAACAGAGCTGGCAGGTGGTGTACGTGCTGACAGCAGCATGGCTGCCACACATAACACTGACAGCAGCATGGCTGCCACACATAACACTGACAGCAGCATGGCTGCCACACATAACACTGACAGCAGCATGGCTGCCACACACAACACAGCAACATGAGACTGACCTGCTGCATGCCCTGCAGTGTCTGCTTGTATGTGTTGATCTGCTCCTCTTTAGCACTGAGATCAGACTTAAGGTCAACTTTCACCATGTCCACCTCGTTCTTGTAAGCCTCCAGCTGGCACCGGAGACTGTCATTCTCCTCCTGTGCAACAAAACCAAATGAATTTACAAATGGGAAAGTTATATTGATATTTTTCCAGAAAATATTCTAGCGACACGTCACACAGATGGAATAAGTAATATTGGTATTTCTGTAAAAAATACTTTCACGACGTGTTTCACACTTTAGTAACACGCCTAGTTCAAAAACATGTGGAGACACGGAAGGAAATCTTTACTTTCCAAGGAATTCTTACCCTAGATCAGAAGGTTAACCATTTCTGAAGGAGAATTGTCATACGAATAAAAGAAAGACACCAACATTTTTTCGTTTCCGAGATTTTTTCATAACGTAGTAGTGAAAGAACATCACTTCTACTCCTATTATTAAAAACTAATCAAATCACATGACACAGCTCGTAGGACTAATTTGTACATAAACTTTATATTTACGAAGCTAGGGTTTTTTTCATCAGTAACATTGAAAGGCATTTTAGTGCCTCATAAGAACATCATGAAGTGACAATAATCACTACATGCACTCATCCTCACCATAAACACTAGGGTTGTTCAGGAGTCATTGCACAGCTAAACTATGAAGGATGACATTTTTGAACAAGAACAGGTCCCAGACTTTCTGAAGGTATGTAGTATACACGTTGGAGACTACCATACCTAAATTGAGATAATCACCTACCAGCAAATTCAATCCGACTCTCCAATTCCCCCAGCCCGTAATTTTAACGTTATTCCAATAAAATAGTTTGCTGCGCACTTACCTATTGGGATATTGTACTCCTGAGTTGGTTTGAATTCAAGTCAGTTCATCAAAAGAACTCCAACGTTTTTTCCTAAGGCTATACTAGACTTCAAACCAAAGTAAAAAGCAAATAACCAGGCGAGATATAAATTTCAAGTCGGAATTTTTAAGTGCATTACTATGTTTATTTGCAGATTATCCAAATAATAATTGGGACCTAACACAGAAACACTACTAACTTTTCTCAGTTAAATGAAAACATCTATATGTATCGGTAAGTAATATCACTAAAAGTACTAGGGCCTGGTAAAGTATTCTATGATTTCTGATCTGTAGAAATTGTTCAGCGTAGCTCATTCCGAAAGCACACCTTAAGAGCATCATTAGCAGTTGGCCTCTTGCTGCTTTTGGCTTTGAAAGATGAAGAGTTGTTGCCCTCATCGTCAGAAACTTCCATTTCCTCAGCGTCTTCTTTGTCGGAGTCCTCAAGTTGTATCCGCTTCACCTCCTGAGAATGCAAACGCAGCATTGAAACGGCCGTAGTGGAACGCTACCATAAATGGGATCTGGTACACTAAACAGAAGTGTATTACAGAACTCGTCAAATTGAGAGGAAACCATTCGAAAGGAAAAGACTCAAAGAACGTCATGCATTAGGACAGCAAACGAAATTAAAGTTAGAAAGATGAAATTACAGTTCTGAGGAACGAACATTTTTACTGTGAGTATAACTGCAAATAAGAAACACGATAGCATTTGAATTATGCAGTGCAATGTCAAAACGCACTTCATGATAGCAGATGGTCAACTCACAGCAACAAATGAAAAATAATTGAATGTATCGCTTCGAATATATAGAGTAAAATATAAAATTAAACCAATGTGAGCATGGTAATTTATCGATGATGTACCATTTACAGAAATACTCAAAAATACTCGAAGAATGGAAAAAAGAAGCAGAGAAGTAAAATAATATATGGGAAGTGTGTCTCTCAGAAGCCGAAACTTGGAAATAATTTACAAACAATAAACCACAGAACGCAAAAAAGTCAGATGCCAGAGTGATCTCGAAGCAGTGAGCAAACAATTAGAAAAATATGAAACACATAAAACTAATCATTTGGCAAGAAGGATACAAGGATACAGAAGAAAACAAGAAAAATTCCTGATGAAAGGTACGGCCAAATAGAAAATGACCAAGAACCATGATATAAATAGATTTGCTATATGTACATTCAAGAACCTTTACCCCACACCTAAGATATCAGGAGGAAAATATTCCTAATTATAACAGCACCATCGAGATAAGAAAAGGCCTCCAACGACGAAGAGGTTTTACGTAGTGAAGCATAATACAAGTTTTGTTGCCTAGCTTACGCTATGAGCACTCGGAGAGAATATTTCTTGAGGAATACGAGGAGTTGACCTCGAGGACAAGTGCATTAGCTTCACTGAGCTGGGACCGCTGAACTCACTCTCACTTACCACGGTCCCTGCAGCCCTGCTGTCTTACCTGCAATGTAATCAGCGCCAGCTCAATAGGGATCTTTTGCATAACTTCACGCACACGCCTGGCTGGTATAGGGAGATTCTAATCACCAGTCTCTTAAAAGGCTAGCAGTAGTTCAGAACTTTTGACTCTATATATGTAGAGAACAAATTTTCAACCCCATTCAATTTCATGAGGAGAGGAAGAAAAATTAACAAGCCTTCGCACCAAACTCCCAACAGAATAGCATTTGATGGGTGGGCTCATTAAAACGGATCACACAAAAATCTGTATTCTCTTCTTCAATCGAAAAGTACAAAGGAAGCGAAGAGTGTATGAAAATGACCAAAAAAAAGCTACAGTTGGACGGCAGCCTATGAAAAAGATTTTGGTGCGGAGGCTTGAGCACGGCGACTTACTTGCGCCTGTTTCTTCCACATGTCAATGTTGCGCCTCTGAGCCTTGGTGAAGTGATCCCAGACCTTCTGTTGACTGCAGGCAGTAAACACCTTCTCGATCTGACTGACTAGAGCGAGAAACACACCATGGGTCAAACATTGGAGACCTCGTGAAGCATTGCAGACCGAGACCGCTGCTCGCTGGGAGCAAGAGCCTCCTGAACATTAAGGGCTTACATGGTCAAATGATGAAGACGTGCTCAACACACCCGATACAGAGGCTTGCAGACTCCGGCAACATAAGGGCTTACAAATGTTAGATGACTCTTCCACATCTGCAGGATTGAGCACCACGAGCAGCTAGTAAATGTACAAACTTAAGCAATGGGGGAACCGCAAACAGTCGAACGCCGTCTCCGGGCACCGATGCACCTGTTTAGGAATTACCCAAGCCGAGTACCACCAAGTGCATGAATAGGACGGTCCAGAGCTGGGCAATACTTCAATACATATGCATAACACTACATTATCCTCGTATATCAAAACGGTATATTGAAACACATGATTGAACTATTATTTTGAGTATTGGAACCAAATATATTCAAACCTCTATGAGATGAGTAATTGAATGTTTGGCCAACTCGACTGAAATTGTAATTTTGACACAGCACATCTCATGGATCGTATTAGAAAGTTGAAATTCGGGAAACTTTTTTCTAATGAACAATAAAGTTAGACTTTCAACTTTGTACTGAGGATATGTATCACTTCGATTTTATCGAGTCATTGAAGTAGTGACAAATTCTGATTTCGAATGAATCAAAAAATTGAGAAGGTTTCTTAAGTTGATGCTGTACATCTAACGAGAGACACAAGCGGCATGGAACTTTGGTAGCAGCCCAGAAATGAACCAAACTGCTCGTTCCTGTTGCCATATTCTATTCTAAAGTTGCATCAGTTGGATGTATGACTCACTACAGGAGACTTGTAACAAGGCTGCAGAGGTAGTCGTGTACAGTGATAGTAGTAAAGCACGAGCTATTATGCACTGCAAAATATATAATCACATTTTCCTTAGGGTTTTATCTCGACAAAATTATCTTTTTGAGCTTGAAGAGCAATTGATAATATCAACCTATCGAAACATTGATGAACTGTTAAGTTCTTCAATAACTCGAAACATGAAAAAAATTCAAATGGAACCTGGAAGTAAACTTAGTATCTAATTAAAAAAAATGCATTTAAAACCCAGCTCTGTTTTAGTCCTCCTCAAAAATTGCTACA
Source organism: Trinorchestia longiramus (assembly GCA_006783055.1). Lineage (NCBI taxonomy): Eukaryota > Metazoa > Arthropoda > Malacostraca > Amphipoda > Talitridae > Trinorchestia > Trinorchestia longiramus. The sequence goes on from VCRD01000494.1 coordinate 71,918, forward strand.
TATAACTACCTAGGTTTGAGAAATTACGTTGCCAAGATCTTATTTTTAAACTAAGTTCAAAGATTGCGTTTGAAAGTTGAGTCCATGGTTGCTTCAACCGTAAAGAAGACACTGAATTTGATTTTAAAATTGAACGAATCGCAGGCAATAAATTCAATAGTTACCTCATTTATATAAGCTTTTGGAAAAATCCGCAACACAGGACAACACATTGCTCAAAATAAGCTAGCTAAAGCTAGGTAGTAAATAGAAGCAACTTCGTGGTACTCGACTTGCTGATGATACCGCAGGAGCAGCTCTCACTGGTGAGGTCTGCTACCAGCAGAATACCTCTATCCAAATATATGACATACGCATAACCCAACACTGCCTCCACTCGTCCAGATGTTGTCATCACAGAATAGGTGACGTCTACCTCACGCTACACGGTGGCGTCCATCACTCGTAAAGGCAATGCTAATTTGTCGAGTTATTCTAAAAATGTCGTAGTTTCCAATAACATTGTTTTCACAAAGAAACTTGAGGCTGTGGAAGACGCACTTTAATAACGTGAGTTAGACTCGTGTTGACTTTTTCGCAGTACGTGTGTATCCAAGTACATTACTCCTAACCTTTAAATAGTATGTCTTTTTCTATTGCGAAAAGTGTAATATAGTTATTCGTTCAGCCCAACAAGCATCGACTATAACAAGAGTAAAAAGAGAAATAACGTAAAGCAGCATTTTTAAGAAATATTATTGGTGCAATAGAAAAATCTATACATGATCTGATGCATGCCAAGAGTACGACTACTAAACCTATTTTTATGTGTTTTAGCAGTTGAACTATTATGTAGCGATATTATTTACAATGGAAACCGTAACAAGTTAGTAATATGACGAGAAATCGCACTACGATATTTCATCTCGTCAACGGAAAGGAAAACCACCTCGAATCAAGCATGCGATCGTCGCAAACTCGCATATGTTGACTAAAAAAAATTTGCAACCAGTTGTGTTCATTCCGACCTTTTCGAGTGACTTCACTATAACGTTTCATCCGTTCAAGACAACGAAGGCAACAGGTTTCTATAAAATAATGGTTACATAAATACGCCTTTCCCCAATTAAATTTAGCTACTTTTCGTTTCATACGTTTCGCCACGTTCTTAGTTTGCGCGTATTAAACTAGTTTATTGTCACTTAGACCCAAGTTTTTTAAAAGTAAAGCTGTAACTCAGCCGAGTTCTCATCAGTGAAATGACACAATGAAGAATTCCGTTCACAAACGAGACTCCTCAAGTCTATGACTGGTCGGTTGTTGAGAACTGCAACGCGTTCCTAACCAGACAGAATTGTAAAAGCATATCGGCACTGAAGTGTCAGTGCTGAACATCCCACTTCCAAGCGAGGGCTTCCTCAACACCCCTACAGCCAAGTTTACTTACTGAGAAACACGTGCGAATAGCAGGAGTAGGAAATGGACGAGAATCATGAATCAATTAATTCACATACCAAGTCACACGAGTAAAGCAGCATGTTACACCTAAAAACATGAGCATGCTGTAGCCCTACAAAAACATACTGTACACCCACAGCGTGAAGTCATTTCACTCAGAAAAGTTGTCAAGACAGAAACGTCAACAGACATGTTTTGAACATAATTTCTCAGGCAACATTACGTTAAAAAAGATTACATGAAAATTTTTAAGCTGATGCTCATTCCATTTCTAAGGAAGTTAAGTAAATCAGAAAATTTGAACTTTCAAGCTTAGAGAGAGATTGAGTAAGTCAGTCGCTGTTGAAGCAAAACTTTATCAAAAATATACTGAAGGTAATTCTTTGTGATCATGGTGGATAGAGTTCATTTTAAGGAATACCAGTCGTGCAAATAACTTGTCTTATATTTCAGCAATGAATTTGAATAACAAAAGAAAGGTCGAATCAGCTTTCAATTCGAAGATTTGGCAGCCGCAGCCGGAAATATAGACGGTGTATTCAGAGGTTCGTCAGCCACCAACCAATGGCAGTGGTCCATTAGCAACATGTGATTTTGGTGCAGCAATCGCGAAAGGTTTCTACTCACATGAGACTGTGACTCAATACCTGACTTTCAAGAGAAGTTGCAGCTGCAATTACGACGACTGGCCATCGCTAACCCAAAGTTCAGAAACTCACACTGAGCTACGATGCCCTGCATCCTAGCACGAGTTTGCTCGCGGAACTTTGCGAGTTCTTCCTCGTATTGCATTTTCTCTGCAATGAGGCGCCGGACTTGACTGTTGGTGCTCTGGATCATACTGTAGAAGGTGCCGGTGTTGCGTTTGGAGCAGTCCCCTCTCTCCAGCCATGTGACTAACGTGGTGGCTGCCTTAGTAAACGTGTCCACGCCAGGTACGTTACCTGCACATAATGATACAATGTGTGAACGTGTCCACGACGCCATGTACGTTGTCTGCACATAGTTACACAGGTGCAAAAGCAAATACAAACTATAAATACCAACTATCCAGTATCGCCATCACGACGCTGTGAGTTCACTGAAAAGATTTTAGGTACCAAGAAATTCCAAGATGAATCCACGAATTCAAATATGAAACTAACAATAAAGTAAGGCTTGAAATAACAGAGCACTGTATGTTTGATATGAACACTGAATCCTAGATATAATGTTGACCCGAAAATTGACGATATGAGTTTGTTTCATTGGAATCAACAAAGATCACTAGCAGTTCCTCACTACACAACTAATACTTTCAAATAAAAAACAAGTTTTAACGATACATTACAGATTCATACATTAACTCCTCAGTTGAACTAGATTATCGTCCGCATTAAATTTTCGTATTGTACAAATAATACTAGAAACGTTTGATTATGTTTGATCGATCACAGTTATCCATTCATATCGTATACTTGCCCTGAAAGATCGACTACTCGATCTGTCTTCCAGTTCCTCCATCTTTCTCCTCTGGAAGATAAACGTCCAAAAACATTCGCGCGTTTTAGAATAAATTTGTCGATACCTTTCATCCTTTACTTTTTTCCGTTTTCGTTCTCCCTGTAGCATATTAGTACGCGACATTTCACCAGTGCTTTATGCTGCATTTCCTTTCCCACTTGCATGCAACAGATCAGCCCAAGTAACAGATCAACTCAAGTAACAGACCAGCAAACAACAACTGATAAAAACAAGAATGACCGACCATCCTCGCCCTTGAGATGCTCAGCAACAATGGTCGCCTCATGCTCTGTGTAGTGTGGCACAGGAGGAGGTGATGGAGGTCGTAGACGCTCAGCCTCCATCCTCTCTCTGTGACGCTGCTCTCGCTGCAGGGCGCGCTGTCGGCACTCCCACTCATACCTGCACAGGCGACACAGGCTTGGTGTTGCACTAGCGCTGGATCACGTCAACATAGACAAAAAATAAACCGAGAATTTCACTTTTCCCTCTGTAACACATGCAATGTATTGTAGGGTATGAAACCCGTCACGAGATCTCAAGTAAAAAGAGTAGAAGAAAAAATAAACATTTACTAAAAGAAAAATTGCCCCAAACATTAGGATAAGTCTAGAAAACATTGGAGAAGCGGCTTAGTTATTTTTCCTGCGTTAACCAAAACTAGCTATGGCGATAATCAGTGAGAAGTAAATAAATATGAAAGCATCGACACTAAAACTTCAACGAACTCTGAATCAGAGCGACTGTGTGTTTCTAGCAGTCCTAGGCAAACACACGCTCTTTAACCGGTGGCACACCTCTAACGACTGCACCGTACCCATTACGTAGTCACGCACAGCAAGGTACTCACGCACAGCAAGCTACTCACGCACAGCAAGGTACTCACGCACAGCAAGGTACTCACGCA
>VCRD01000494.1:96946-191026 GCA_006783055.1 Trinorchestia longiramus
CACGTGTGTTGTGCCCACAGCACGTGCCTTGTTCTTGCCCATAGCACTTGTGTTGTGCCCACAGTACGTGCTTTGTTCTTGCCCATAGCACTTGTGTTGTGCCCACAGTACGTGCCTTGTTCTTGCCCATAGCACTTGTGTTGTGCCCACAGTACGTGCTTTGTGGGTGCTCACAGCACGTGTTATATTGTGCCTTGAACACGTGTTGTTTTCGTGCACAATATCTATACCATTATTCATGCAAGTACGTTAGGAATTCTGCAACTATAGAGGTGTAATACTATGAATCTCATTTCGAGCTGTTCTTACTTTACACCTAATAATATTTTAAACTACAACACCAATTAGCCATCATAATAAATTCATATATTCTCCTCAATTCTTGTGTGATGCCTCTTAATTTCTTGTTAATGATACTGGCCGTGCAGTAGTAGCTCTAAGAAGTAATTGAAGGGAATAATTATTGCTTGGAATCAATTGTCCACGAGCAACTGCTGAGAATCAGATGTCTTAGGACAGTTGCCCGATGCCAGTTGTTCGAGAGCCGTTGCGCAGAAGGTATTTGTTCGAGAGAATTGTCCTCGAATATTCAACCTGACATCGACATGAAAGGAAATCTTCATGTTTTAAAAATATACTCGGTAGTTTAAGAATGATCTTATGGTGGGTCAGGTAAACACATGCTTGAAGTAGCAACTAGATGAGTTTTCCTAATTCAGAACCTCGCATGTGAAAGTGCTATTGAGGGTCATCTTAGCTACGACTAGGAAATAAATCTTCAAGTTCAAAAGCCGCTCCACAAATCAGAGAATCTTTTGCTTACTCAACAATGAACGGTGAGGTGGACCCATACATGGCTCAACCTATGCTCAACTCAGCCAATGATGTGCAATCTTTTTAGAACATTGGGTGGTTTCTTTTCTCTGGCAGTCGAAACAACTCAATCTCTTCAAATCTGAGTTTCCATCTGGAGGATAAGTTCACAGGATGCATTTAGAGCTGTGAAAGACTTGCCTGTGGCACTTCGATAAAACGTAAATAAAGACATGGGCTGTGTTTTTTTCAACGAAATCTACGCACATTTAACGATCATTTTCTATATTATGTCTAACAATGAAATGCACAAAAGTTCCATCATGCACGGGCGAGCCTAAATTTTACTCTCAAGATTTATTTTGGCAAACTTGTTTTCTTGAACATAGAAAGTTTGTCACTAAAAAGGGTGGATCAGGAAGGATTTTCAAGGCTGGGCACTTGATGGATTAGCCATCCATTACGTAATTTTATATTATGGGTTGTTCCCTTGAGTAGAAGGGAAGTATGTAGTATGTATGGTAATATACGATTTTACAAAATAAAACTTACCTTAGAGTTTACGAATTCTTACGCGTCCTATAATTGTCCTACATTGTGAGTAGTAAGGAAGGCGACATGTGTTATGCACTAGGAGAAGTGGGTTGTAGCCCAGTGACATGATGGTAGAAGTTTGATTAGTGAGAAACAGAAAAATACTTTTTGAGAACTGGTTCTGTGAGAATGTTAACGGTTAGAGTAGAATTGGATTGATAAGAAGACAAAGATAAAGATTCAGTGAATAGTATAAAGATTATGGAAACTCGTGTAGTGTGAGGTATTTATCGAGTGCAGAATATGACATTACGAGAAGTTGACTAGTAGTGGAGATATTGACAACAGTCTGAAGGTTTTTCAACATTCCCTTATTCTTTATTCATTCATTTCTGTGTTGTCTGTTTTATACATTTTAGTACTACAGGGAAATCATTTAAAAAAAGAGAATGCGAGAAAGAAAAATAACAGAAGGCGAGAAGGCAAAAAATAGAAGAAATAGAAGAGGAAAAGGAAGAACAAGAGGAAGAGAAAGACAGCATTCCATGTTGATTTATTCTCGCATTGCACAAGACTGGTGGCCACAGACATGCCAATCCTCCTGATAATTGCACCATGCTTTCATCACACATGATGAGTAGCAATGTAAGCTGGTGCGCCTAATTCATGTACTTATTAGTCACAGTAGTGACTGCCAGTGTGTTGGCATACAATCTTTTTTAACTCAAACTTCCAGCATGACGCAAAAATGCTGGAAGAAATTAAGCATAAGAGATAAAAACTAAAATATAAATACTAGATTTCAAACGACTACTGCTGAAACTCAGTCATCATGGCAGAAAAATACAGTTTTGAACGATAAAATATATTTCACTGATGGATGAGTTTCTTGATATGAAAGCTCATGATAGCCAAGTCTACTAGTTTTTTATGAATGCATGATAAATGTCATTGTCATTGTGCTTCAGTCCATAATATTATTTTTTTAACGAATAAAGCATATACGCTGAAGAAAGAACATTTGTTTATTACAATGGTTTGTGAACAAATGAAGTCAACACACATATCTCATATCAACGTGCGATGGTAACGTCTAAAAAAATCCTTTTTAGAAGTTTTACTATCACAATATCTTTGAAATTGAAGTAAATGAGTTTATATCTCTCCTTGAAACTAAAGAATGCGAAAGAATGTACATTCCAATGGCCTTTGTAAGAAGACGCTTTGAGAAAACTCTTCCCAAACTCAGTGTCAGGGAAGACAGATGGGGAGTGATTTCGAAAATTGATTATTTAAATCCGCTAGAGAGCTTAAGGTAAGAGTACACGAACTAAAGGTAGAAGTTTGTACAGTCTGTATATTCAGGAGTGCGCTACCTAAAAGTATGGTAAAGATAGAAGTATGTAAACTAAAGGTAGGAGTATGTATGGTAAAGATAGAAGTATGTAAACTGAAGATAGGAGTATGTATAGTATAGATAGAAGTATGTAAACTAACGGTAGCAGTATGTATGGTAAAGATAGAAGTATGTAAACTAAAGGTCTGAGTAGACAACCTTAAGATATGAAGTGTAACTTCAACACAGAATGTGAGGTGTGCAGACGGTGGGTATGACCGACAGCCGTGTGCTGCTGTGCTACAGTCACCAGCGAGCATTGCATAGCATGCTCTGTTATAATGGAAAATGTATACTCGATGATGTAATTATATGTTAGCGGCAACTTTTTATGATTTTCTTGAGGAAAAAATGTATAGTTCTCATTCAGTTGGTATTAACGATGCTTATAAATCAAAACATTACAAAGAATGTTTTTTGCCAGAGAATGAAGTAATGATATATTACGTTGAGGGCTAAATTTTCATGTAGCGAACACAGTATTTATGTATTCATTGGTTGTTACAAGAACTTATGATAACAATTTATGACTCATCAAATGCGACTACTGCGCTAACTCTATTCTTGGAATAGACTACGATTCATTTCCTCATTTCGATGTTGGCAAAAATGATTTTCATGAAATTATGAGCAATAACGCTATACTAAAAAAAGTTTAAAATATATTTACAAGATCGAATTAATTGTTCAATATTAATATGAGATATAAAAACTTACAAAAATGATTAAATTGTATAGTTTTGGTGTCGGGCTGAATTTAACTGTCGTTAAAATCACCTTCCGGATGCAGACAGCTGAATACTTCCTGTGCGGCTATGCCTGCCATTTAAGGCAATAGACAAGAAAAAACAATGTACACACACAACCTATGTGTGTCACTTCGCCTCGTACATCATAACGCGCTTCCTTATCTTGTACCTGTGCGTTAAGATACAAGACATTGAAGAGGCACAAGCCCGTGCATCTCCGTGAAAAATCTTTAATTATACTTGATCATCATTTCCATTATCATGGTTTTTTGTATTCTTTGACTAATTTAATCGGATTTGATACACGGAATCTATTCTTTTCTTTTCCTGGCTTGAGACGATGGTCTTGCAGTCTCGTGTTTTTATCAATTAAACAAACAGTGGCAATTTCAAATTCTCGACCTCAGTGTAAGAGCAACCAGCATAAATTTTAAAGGTGTAGCTTACACAGAATGTCATCACCACGAATGTCTTCAAAGTTTAAAACAAAATATTATGTAGTCGAGTTGCTATTATTTTACAACCATCAAATAAGTGAGCAAGCAATCGCATGAAGAAGGTAAGATTTTAGTAACTGCTGGAAAATAAAGCACTTTTTACGTTCACGTGCACCACTTATTCGCTGGTTGGTGACGATGAAATGCAATTTTTATTCAAGTTTTTTGGACGCTTTTTGAAATTGTTCTCCTTCCGTTGAGTATTCCACTACTTGTACTATCTACACAATGGTGTATCTTGTGTTAAGTATCCCATGGTTTGTGTCATGTACCTCATGGTTTACCTTCTGTTAATTACCTCGTGTTTAACCTTGTGTTGAATACCTCATGGTGTACCTTCTGTTAAATCCATGGCTTACAATGGTTTGGTTTCTACAAAGTAAAAGAACAAGTCATCAAATGCTAAATTTAGTTGTGATTCTTCATTAACATCAAATGCGTTTGGCATTCGGTAGAAGAATCGATTAATTTTAATTGCATGCAAAATATTGAGTCGCCTCTCTCCCTCCCTCCCACGCTCATTTTCTGAATTGCTCAAGTCCATAAAAGTCGTGGATCTCGTCTCAAGGTTCTGAGTACCACAGATGTGTTCTGCTGAAACATGGAGGACTAATTTGACACGTATAAATTATCAAAACCTACATCTTTGCGACAATTTTTTGGGTAAAAATCAGAAAGGTATCATCTGGTGGTTCATCAATTTTGACTCAATGTTTTCATTATGAACGGCTGTATGAATATCAAATAAACGTTTATGTTGTTCACTGCGTTTAACTTGTTATATATTGTAGTACATGCTGCTCTGTGGAGTGTACGTTTGTAGATCTTTACGCATTAATGTTTAAACAATTTTGCACCATTATATGACACGACAGTATTGCTGTCAATGCTTGTTACAAGCAAGGCAGGACTATGGATGAAAGCGTCTCCTTGTCTCCATAGTTTTGAGATCGAAATAAATCAGATTTTTTTCCCTCTGTGTTATAAATATTTCATGATGCAGGGTTTGCATGATCTTTTACGAAAATATTGAGTAATCTTAGACACGGCTATATTTCACAAGGTTAATAATCGAAAGAAGACTCGATCTTGCACAGAAGTCTTTATCTCTCTTGTTACCAAAAGCTCTGTTGTGATTAGTTTCTTAACAATGAATAATGCAGCTCAGTCATGAACCAAAGATGAAACTATTTTCTTTCCAGCAAGCAGTTGCACAGCACCGCAAGAGAATGGTAAAAATGTGTTGTAACACCAGGACAATTTTATAGACATTTCCTTTAAAAAGTTGCGAGGTTTTGGATGACAGTTTTGAGTAATATTTACAACAAAGCACAATCTTTATCATCGAATGAAATGAATAGCTCCATGTTGTAGAAGACCTGAAATTAAACTGTCGTAAAATTTCTGAGAAACATATTTTCAGAACAATAACAAACCCTTTGTAAAAATGCTGATCCAGTACGTGGGAGAGCGAGGAAGTGGGTGGGGACATCTCTGCATTTCTCGATTATTCTTTCCTGCCTGTAGGACGATAAAGAACGTTTGAGAAGATGATGCGCTCAAAATATTGTACACTAGAACGGAAATGCCCACGACTTACGGTCATGACCTTCTTCCCAGCTCAGAATGTCTGGAAATTCAGCGACAAACAAGTTTTGACTTCAAAATTCTATCATCAAAATGACAAGAAGAAAATGAAACACGCTGAAGTACGATAAGAGTTTCTTCACGCTAAATAATCCTAATAGGCATGAATTTATGAATATAAATGATGAAAGTCTTAGAACTTAGTGTATTAATCCCATGCAATTCTTTGTAAGATCCAGCAACCTATGCTGCCTTGTAAGCCTCCTTTAAAAAGAAATTTCTGTGACCTTAAATTGATCAAATGTCTCTCATATCTTACGAAAAACATTCAATTTTTTAGTAAACTTGAAGGTCAGCCACTTTAGATTGGCACTCAATATTTCTTTCCGTAAATTCGAATTGCTAAAAATGGTACAGCTCCTCCAAAAAAAAACTTTCAACGTTTTGTGGCTTGATTGATAAGGGTTTTATGAGTTCACGATGTTGGGCAGGCTTACATGAAATCAAGAGAAAGACCATGCAGACTATTCTCCCATGCAGACTATTGTAAGAAGAGCAGCCGGAAGAATAACCTTCATAGTCATCCTCGTATATTGATAGTTAAAGAAAACATATTTAACAAAAAATAAAATCCTATATTACTCTTTTAGAGACTTTTTATCGCAAATACTAAACTCACAGAATCCTTTGTTGGTTTTTGTAATGTTACTGTATCGTGACAACGTGTCACGTATTGTACAGTAGAAAGGAAACACATTTTATGTTCGAATATAACTTGAATAAAAACCTTCAGTCCTTGAACTCATGCCATCCAAAAACAGCAACGGGCATCTGTTGCAACACAACTGTCTTTGCCTAAACCTGAATTCAGGGTACAATTTTTTGAGAAAGTTTTTGCTCATTCAGGTAATTATAAAAATACTGCACTAATTTTAAATTGAATTTCGAATTTATTCAAAAAATATACATTCAAATTTGAATATGAAATAAAGCTGTGAGCATTCTTGAGGTTGGCGGACTAAAATTACAGGCAGATGTTGTAGCGATGAAATATGTTCTTATAATTCCATGGAAGAGAGTGTGCACGCTCATGAGTTTCGAAGGTTAAAGTTTCATATATTACAATAATTCGAGTGTAATTACACAGACACAAGACCTAAGTTCGTCGGGAGACCATCGATTGGACTGCGTTGCATGCGTCATAATTGTATGCATGGACAAATGATGAGACTCATATTCGTATTATTAGAGATTGATAGCGTACATGCTATTTTTATACCTCACTTGAAAATACACAGTTAGGAAATTAGTTTTGATTCACTTATTTACTTGTAATTACTAAAAATGCAATAGTCCTCACTTACAGCAGAGATACTGTCTCTGAAAGTTGTTTTAATTTTATTAGTAATTGAAATTATTGATTGGAATCCTGCACAAAATGATCTGATAACTAATGTAATTAATTTATTGGTTGATTAAAAGCATATTGTCTCATGGACCTGTTTTGTTACTTAACAAAAGACTACTTGCATTTTTACTAAACATCGCCTATTCCAGAACGACTCTATATAATATAAAAACACAAATCTACTAAACGTGAAAAACCTGTTTCAAAAAAACTGCCTGCGGACATACAGTCTCTCTATTTAGATTAGTTCATTTAGGTCACACAGCCTTGAATGACTGGAGTATTTGAGCCAGAGCCCTGAGGTGTGATCAGCACGCAAACACAGCGTGTTGTTCTCAAGCAAGCGTCCTGCTCAGTAATGCTCTCTGACCCACGCCACGAAAGCACGCAATCTGGACGTACGAATCTGCATTCGTAGTTATTTACATCGTTTATACGAACTAATTTTCTGATGAGATCCTAACTCCATGAAATGTAGCTCATATCTTTCAAAACTGCGTTGATTTTTCAAAAAAACTTGATAACCTGCTACTGGCGATGGACAGTGATCGTGTCTTTTAGATTTAGTGATCGTGTCTTGATGTAACTGAGGAGTAAACAGACATTTTAGATTTAGTGATCGTGTCTTGATGCACCACGGGAGTGAATGTTGGTAGTGACTGAGTAATTAATTTATAAGTTGTAAACTGTTACGACGGAAATCGTAAAGGAAGCCTCAGCCGTGCGGAACAATCACTTTAAATTCCATTAAGCGAAAGGTTAGGCAACGAATAGAGAGGTAATGAATAAAAGGCCAATAAAATAATTAAGCTAAAACACAACTCATTCAGCTCAACCAAGATAAAAAAATTATTAGCAGGCTGAGATAGAATAAATTGTTAATCCCAAGTATCCATTGTACGTCTAGCGTCCAAAGACAATTTTTTTAAGAGCTTCACAGCATCTAATTTCACAAAACAAAAAATGATCTCTCTACGTCTGCCTTCTGAAGAATTAGAGCTTACATCGTCTTGGTGACAGGAATGTTCGTTTGCTCGTCGCTTGGTCACAGAAACTTTATTGTATTGAGGCGGTATTAGATATATTTCTAAGAAATAGATATTCCTAGTAAAATAAATTTTACACCTGATTTCTTTTTTTTTGTAGAATGAAACAAGTCTCGTAGACGCCATGATTCTTTAACACCTTCTTGATGCATCTATCATTATTTATATTAATTTTTTCACTAAGCTCTAAACAATTGCAATGGAATTGCTCTGCTACCTGTTTTAAAATGAATGCCTACATTTCTTGAATAGTCGAGATTTTCGTATGAGGAATAAAAAGCTCATGATGTGCTGGAGGTATTCAGAATTTTTTCAAGCGTCCCTTCAATGTTTTATACGATTGAGTTCAACTTTAAAACAGTTTTCAAAAGCATAACTGGAAAATTTAAACAGTTCTGACTATAGTGTCACATATACTGTGTGTATACATGAGCAGCACTTCATAAAGGTTTCCGAGGAAATTCAACAAAGCCGAGATTGTGAAATGTGATTTTGAGTGTGAGCCAGCATTCGGATGTGACGAACATGACCATCAACGAAGTTCCTATGCAAACACTACAATAATTCGAGTGTCTGCTACTGTTTGCTTTTTCCTCACTGTGAAGTCGACCTAAAAAATTGGTTTTGTGTTAGAATGGGCAAATGTTACCAAATCATCAATATTCTGTAGGATGGAAGACGAAATCAGAAGGTTGAATGAGAGGTCTTGTGACCAGCTAGCATGATTTTACAGCCACACATCACATCTACAAAAACCTTGAACAGTATAAAGTAAACAAACTATCATAACTTCGATTTGAGAGATGGTCGAGAGATCATACTCGTATACTGAATTAAATTTAGCTAAGAGCGTACAACTGGTCTTACTGTTCGTTTGACTGTGGGCTTCTGTTTGTTTGAACGCTGCAATGTTAGAGCTACATCTCATTTCAGAAGGCAACATTACTATTAAAAGAGATGATTTTTCTAGATTATACAGTTCTTATGAGTCTATTGGTCATTTAAACAACCAAAAAATATTTAAATTTTTTTGAGGAAAGTTGATTAATTCACCCACATTGCTGCTCAGTAACTCCTTTGTTGTATTAACAATAATAAATAGACATACGATAGGAGTAAAAGTGCTAAACGAATAAATTAAAAAACACAAACTTCATTTTTACCTGAAACAAAAAACAGAGACTCATGGAACAAAATACTTACGCTCCAAGTTCCGAATAAGAAAACAAGCATTGTGAATTTAAACATTTTCGAAAAACCTGCAAGATCATCAATCAAAATACTGGAAATACGTCTCAATTAATGTGTCAATGAAGCAGGAATGACGTGCAAGTTTAGAATGCAGCGGAGGCTGATGGGAAGGCAGACGGTATAGTTCCAGAATCCTGGAGCTCCTCTGCAGACCTGAAGACCAGAATTAGATTTTGGGCTCACAATCCTGAGATTTGCTGGAAAAAAATACCTTTCTGTTGACGGCTAGCCATACATTTTGAATATCAGGTGTACGTGGCAGATATTTGTGCTTTCTTAAATTCTTGTGCATTCTGTTTTGTGTCCTTGAAACGTAGACAAATGAGGCATATCTGGATATTATAGAAGCAGATACACAGAGGTAAAGAATAAGATTTGTTCAGTGCTGTATAATTTGAACGCCTGAGAATGCAGCCCACGCGATTATATTGATATTATCGAGGCAACTTCCTGTGTATTAAGTCTTTCCGTTGATGAGCTGGCAATCTCTGTATCCTGTTTTGCATGACCTTCATGACCACGGTCCAACGATTTCTTGTTAAACGGTATAATTGATTTCACTATTAAGGCAAATCTTTCCTTTAATGTAAGTTGAATAGGTTCGTTTACAAGTTGTATAAAGACAGGCGATGGTAGACCTCTTCGTAAAAGAATTATGGTACATCAAACTATCTAAGCACGTGAAGGAATATGTCAAAGTAGTAATTATATTCCAATTCCACAGAATCCTGCCCTTCGTTTTCTAAACACAATGAAAACATTGAAGTTGGGTAGCAACGATAACTATTGTATGTATAAACTTTCATGACCTCTTGAGGTCAAACTTCGTTCCCACGACGGTCAAACACTTAGTGCATTTTAAAAGCCTAAATTCATCTTGAAGGAGTAATAGTTCATTAGTGCAAACTGTGAACACTCCATCCTGGTCGTAAGTAAGGTTCCAATATTCAAAAACATGCTAATAATTCGTGAATTATCAAGAGAGAACATTTATAGCATTTCAATATTCAGATTTCTCACAAGTTTTTAACCTTTTTTCGCTGGTCTTATTGAAGAAGTATTTTGAACATTTTGAATTTTGTTGAACATGTTACTAAAATCGATGACATGCGAAAATAATCTCATTCATCACATGCGTACCGAGAACAACAAACATATCATCGTGGTTCTCAGCTTATTTTCACGACTAAGACATTCAACTCCTTTCAGTTCTCAACTCACTTTCATGACCGAAGAATGCAGCTCATTGCTGCTCTCAACTCAAATTTCTGACCAAGAAATGTTTGCAATTACTTGACAATTTCTAAAATTATTGTATAGTTGCCTGACTCACCCATGACATGTACATATCAGTTACATTATAGTTATTTGATCTGCACTGTGGTTTCTGCAGCTATGGATGCAGTAGAGTGTTCCTGCAACAGCTGGCAGGCTGTAGAGGAGCTCAGTTTGAGAACAACTACTCAAGACTTGCAGAAACTGCAACGCCATTCAATGTTGTTTCTGTTTGAGAACCACTGCTATAAATTTACTCCGATTACAATTCTCTTCAGCTTTCCTGATGTTTCAAATTACTGTTGTTGAAATGCTCATAATACAATGTTGTTGAGTTCTGATGCTGTTCCAGAACCCCTTTTTAAGACCCACTGCAAAGATTAAAAAATAAAAATCGTTTATTGCAACCAAATTAATACATGACACGCGCATTGACATTGCATTTTCAAATCCCTTATAATTAAAGTCCTAAGGTGGTAGAAATACATTTGTTGAAAATACAAAAATCTTATCTTTTCACGAAAAAAAAGAAAAAAATATGTAGAAGCAAAGGTATTGCTGGCGAGACAAATGTGTTAGCAATAAAAAAGTATGCTAATCATGTAGGAATTAGAACAAAAAGAACATAAGATATTCTTTCTGCAGAATAACCGCAGCAAGCTAGTTTGTTAGACATTGATGTCATATAGTTTTCACTTTTCTCAGTGTTAACGTTTTTGGATCGAGGATAATTAAAGCTACACTGTTCAAAAACTGGACGTGCTGAGAGATTTTAGAGTATTTGCTTGAACACTCCAGAATTATTATAAGTCAAATAAGAATATACTGTCCTGATGAATACCCCCCATGAACTCCTACTTGTTGTTGTGTTCAGGAGTTCCTTTCTAAATCTTTTTACTGCGAGGGATACTTGTTCAGTCTGCAAGCTATCGATCACAACAGATGAAGACTGGAAATGCAGTGTACTCAGTCATTGTGGAGTCAATTGAAGTGCGTACGAATTTCACCCACAGTTATAATGTAAAGATCATTTTATATTCATGCGTATCTTCTTCTATTGAAACTGATACTCAACTGGTTTCCTCGTGTGTAGCAACTGCGTCATAATTTGAATGAAGGCTTTTAGTATACATTATGAACATGCACGGTAGTAGTAATATTTGGTGAACACTTGAAAATTTTATTGATTTTATATGAAAAGGATTTATCGTTAGAAATAATCCAATCACGGCTGAATTAGTCATTTTAAATTATAATGCAAGCCTGTCTGTCAATAATCCATGAGGTAGCAGTACAATAGAATGGAAGAATGTTTTGCCGTATCATGTAGACACTGAAGGGTCAGAGACGGCTGGTATGATAAGTCCATTTGGTCATGGCCATGTACATATTGTCCGCCTCATGGTTCATCATAGTAGAATGAACATGGTTACTTATTTTTAGTAATAAAATTGGTAGTTTGATTTTCAACAAACATTGACTTACCTACGTTCAGCCATGCCCATAAGTTGCCTGTTTGGGAACAGGCGTAACCGTACCTCATCGCACCTCTTTGCTCACACGCGCGCGCATTTCTTCGCGTCTGCTACACACATTCCTACGCACCCAAGTTTTTTGCAGCATCAAATTTGATCACATTCAGTTCTAGACTTGCAAACACGTCTATTTTAAAAGTAATGTTATGACTAATAAGCACACATCCTTGCACGACACTGCAGCTCGTTAACACACGAAAAACACTTATTCCTCATCGACACCCACTAAACATGAGCTTTAATAGTAAAACATTTAAAAAAATAACAATACTCCATTTCAAGTAAAAGAATGCATGTATTTTATAAAACAAAACCTAGATTCAATGAGGAAACAGAATACTCTATCAGAATGCATGCATAATTGATGCTCCTACTATGAAAATTCATTCGAAATCATAGTGATTTGCCTGGGATTCACAGGAGTATTGCAATCAAGTGACGATAATTCATAGCAAGGACACAACTTAACACCTACAGAAGTAACCTTCGAGCTACAATTTTATACAATCTACAATTTGCGCGACGACCTCTGTTTGATTCGTGCCACGAGCTTCTTGCCTTTGCCACAGACTCTTGGTGGTTGCAGGAGCTCGTAAATGAGTTATTATTTGCTGTACAAAGGATGTTTGTTAAGAAATTATTTGTGTTTGCTGAAACTTTTTCTGAGGGGAGCCAAGTACTGCAGTCTCTGGAAGCGAGAGTGGGGCCTGAAAGAAATAGAATGACTACAGTTATTCCCGCTGCAATTTCTTTCTTAGCGATCAACTATTTTGAGATCCCGGAAATTTTTATCTACCTGCTATTACTAATGATGATAGATGCTCTTATTTACCCAGTTGCATTATTACGTCAATCATGCGTGTTTCTTGATGGGAATGCCGAAGTGTGGTGCTGTCATGTTTTCTCAAAACTCGAATTATATTGGAAAACACGCAAGACCTATAAAAATTTTCCACCTTGTTACAACTCTATGAGCTACAAATCCAACCCTTAGTTTAAAATCAGACAAGCTTTTTGAAACTACAGTATATTTTTAGGCTCTAATGAAAAATAGAGTATTAGCTTTGATTTTATCATAACACTGACACAACTGCTTGTGTATTACCTTTAATCCTTAAGTTCTCGCTCCGCCCTGGCAACATGAGAACTCTCAATGACCTTTACAAGCACAAACAACGAAGTCATAGTACACAAACTTGAGTATTAGAAGACTTGAGTCAACCTGACTTGCGCGGTACTTGCTGGCCTTTGCTTAGCACAAGCTTTAACATAAAAAAAACACAAAGTGGACATTCCCGAGACGTAGAACCAAGGTCAATGCAATTCCTTAGTCTTGAGCTGCAGAATTCCCGCGGTCTATCCGGAAACCGAAAACGGACTCCCCGAGTTGTTTACGCCCGTGTCCGTGGAAATACTCAAACCCTTTCTTAGCTGACACTTGAGGGGAAAATACAAAGACATGTGTGTGTAAGAAACGAAGCGAACTTTCCTAAAGGGTGTTGCTAACAGAAATTTGAGATCAAGTTTTCACGGTTTTGCAGAAAGAAATGGCAGATTAATAATTAAATTTCAATTTAACATTGCAAGGAACATTGATTTGAAACAAAAAAAACTTTTACCAGCATGTAAGAACATTTTTAATCGAAAAAATGAATATGAAAAGATTAAATTCAAATGTACAATTCGAGGAGGTAGCATGACACTTGTCTACGTCCAAAACAGACACGAAATCGAGCCCGTCCGGAGCATGCTTCTCTTAGGCGGCTTTGAATCCATTGTTCGAACTATAAATTTTGTAATGAAGTATCAGAGCGTAGGAGACAACTGGCACTGGACACTTTTGTATGACAATGACGTGGTAAGCATTGGAGAAACTCTCACAGGGATTGATGTTTAGGCGCTTCTCGGCCTGCAAAAGCTAGAAATTTTGTGCTAGAATAATCTTGAGGCTTCAGTCCTTTAGTTTGATGAAGTCATCTATTTTTACGAGAGTTTTGTACTCAAATATCAATTTTGCAATCGATCCGTACTAATTTCGTTTGAAAATACAATGAAATTAAGAAAATTCTGTTCAAAATGCGAATGAATTCAATTATTTAAGTACTAGTATCATTCTTGCAAAAAAAACTTTATTCTCCTATTAAGAAGCAATCTGACTTTAGTTACAAATTCGAGACCTATCCAAAATCACATCAACAAAGAGAAAGTGAAAGTTCTGTTTTCAGGTTCCCTCAATAGGTGCACTTGTATGAACTATTTGCTAATGAAAGTTCGTGCAAAATATTACACTTAGTTGCAGTAATAGTACAAAACAAGTATTATTCATCTTGGTCTTTATCTCATTTACTTTGCATCAAAGTTAAAGCTACTCTTCTCACCTCCTCAAAAAAAATTGACATCGAAAGTTAGTAAAGTTTTGTCTACCACAAATTGGTATGAGAGTAAAATCCAATTATTTTTCAAGTAGTTTGCTAAATAAAGATTTAACGATTCTAATGCATAAATTTTCTTTTATTCAGCAGTAGGGGTATGTACGATCGAGGCATCGTTGGTGACTGTCACTCACAGGCAACTGCCTCGAGCTCTCCAAGAATGGAGCGCCAACACACAGGCAACAAAGCAAACAAATCAAGAGTTACAAAAA
Organism: Trinorchestia longiramus; assembly: GCA_006783055.1. NCBI lineage: Eukaryota > Metazoa > Arthropoda > Malacostraca > Amphipoda > Talitridae > Trinorchestia > Trinorchestia longiramus. Next base: position 111,682 of record VCRD01000494.1, read on the forward strand.
ACGTTGTTTTTTCTCAAATTTTCAGGTAAGTCTTGCTAGACAGCCATCATCGATTGGTATGCAGATATTTCCATGGTATTGGTTGTATAAGGTTTTATGAATGGCTTTTTTATGACCGACGGTATCGTAATGTAGCCCGTATTTGCAGCCTCCGGATCATTAGCAGGCACGGCTTCTAGTGACGAAATGAGGAAATAACTTTTGTTCGTACTTAATCAGAGCAATTTCAGCGCACGGGAATGTGAATGTTCATCTTCTGAACTTAAGGAATGCTACCTAACCTTGCTTTAGGAACGCTGTTGCATGTGGCTGTTCATTAGTCTTCCTCATGAATGCACACCGCGTGTCTTTTGAATTGCCTCATAGTCAGTGTAGTGAAATGTCATATACTGCAAGTCTGTAAAAAAAGATTCCCTACCGAATTGAAGTTATATATATAGTGGTTCATTTAACCAGTTGTCACTGTGAAAAAGCATGAAGCTGTTTGATCAACCTATCATCAACATGTAGCTCTTTGATCAACCTTTCATCGCCATGTAGTAGCTCTTTGAACAGCCTATCATCGTCATGAATATAATACATATATGTAATTGCTTCATTGGCTCGCTGTCGTCATGAAATAACACGTAGCTTTTCGGCGAACTTATAGTAATGAAATACAATTTACGATATTTGTTTGCTTCTCTACACAGCTACCCTGAATAAACCTATTTCAGCCTGACCACTGAGGATATACGTAGATACACCTGCAACCAAAGCTTCCGCTAAAAAATCATGATCAGTTGTGGAAGATCTATGAGTTCAATCTTCTTCCGAGGCCGTCGAAAGGCATGGACTAGCGACACTACTCCACAACGCTGCAGTCGAAGTCATCTTCAGTCATTAGAGGCATTAGGGACGTTTCTTAGGATACCATTTGTTAACTTGACGGTTCAGGTCGTTTGGAAAAGAACGATTGGATTTTTCTGTTAGTAATTTCAAAGATAACCGAGTGCTAGGAGCTCCAATGTCGTTGATTACTTCAGGTGCTGGTCACTGCAAATAATCATTTTGTTCTTTTACTGATGCAACAATTGCACGCCCTCAGCGAATCTAAATGTTCAGGGTCATTAAAACATACGTCAAACTACTTATTAGACCGTATTAAATGACCACGCAAAAAATACAAAAATATATTTTAGACATACACACTTATGTGAGAACTCTTTTCTCTTTAGTCTTTCTTATGCCTCATAAAATGTTTTTTTGCAGGCAAAAACATGTTTTGTACGTAGTTTGCATGACACATTTATTAAATTGAATACAGTTGTTGGAACAAGGGAGAGTTATCAAGCAAAGATACTTGTATCTATAAATTTATGTTCGTTTGTGCATGTGCTGAGAAGTCTGTCTTCTGCGCAGCGATTGTAAAATAGAATATACTGTAGAATTTTCAACGTTGCGTACACTTATATATAAAATGACAGTTTCAAACAGTGTGAATGAAGCAAAATTCAAATATAAATAAAATTGCAGTGAATTACGTCATCCAAATACAGAATTTAAATCTAACTACGCGATTTAATTTATTAAAATGGAATTTTGAATTTACCCATGAATGTTTTCAATAATAGTCATACTTTCAAATCTGAAAGTAAAAAGAATGGACTAGAGAAACATTGACTTCATCCCTAGAAAGGCGTGTTGTTCATCACGGGCATAAAAAGCTCATGATTTATCATCATAAAACGGAAAGCAGAATTGTGACCTAAAGTCTTTTTCCTAATCTTGTACTTTAAGTTTTCATGATGAGTTTAAATCAAATATTAATTAATTGAATGCGTAAAAATGATATCGCTTTACAATGGAAACTTTCAGATGATATTTTGCAAAGACTTTGAATTTATTGATGCAGTTGTAACGCAAATGAGAGAACGAGAGAGATACTTGTATCACTTGAAAAATAGTTTCAGAGCAGACCGGCCTATGAACGTGTCCGTCTTCATTCATTTTTGCAGTTAGTTGAGTTTTTTCCTGAACTTTATGAATTCAATGACAAATTTCTTATAGCCCAAAAACAATATTTAAAATTCAACAGGATTTTCTTACAATTTATTTAGTATTCTGAGTGAAACTATATTCCATAATTCTATAACAACGCTCTTATCTAGAAATAAGAAGAACATTTTTAGAATTTTATTTGAAAGAATATTGGTGTTCAATACAAAATTACCTCAAGTAAACTTTAAAGTCTGCTAAAAAAATTATAGCCAAAGAAATGTTAAGAAACCATTCCGAATTTGTTGAAGCAAATAATAACAGGATTACGTAGTTGGGTAAATTATCGTTTCACCTAGAAGCCAAAAAAAGAAGTGTACACAAAAACATAGCACGGAAACTATAGACGTAGGGCAAAGAATAAAAAAAGTCTTACTACAAGTCCCTAACTATTCGAGAATTGCGTCGGGCTCAATGTAAACAAAGTCAACATATGTACAAGTATGTCATAGTCGCACTGAAGAGGAGCAATCATCCGTGAGGACTCCGTTCTAGCAAAAAAAATCTCCTGCGTAGGCACAAGTTTTGATTTGTGTTCGAGCTAAGAAAATATTTACATACTCTTGCATGTAATATTTGTGTTCAAATGATGAGAAAGTGATTCAAATGACTGTGGTTGGCTGCGAACAAATGAGATTATTTTAACCTAGTAAATGTTTTTGACTTTTATGTGGATAGTCAACCTGACAATCTCCCCATAAAATTATTTATTATATTTCACCTTCATGTGGAGAGAGCACCTTTAAACCGTTTTATAAAATGATGTATCAATTTTGTCTTTTATGTGGGCAGTGAAAGAAATCCTCATGAAACATTCATGTCACATTTTCTCATACAACGTTTTTGGGGTTTTCCTTTGCTTTGACAGGATAATTTCAAGGTAGAAAACGCATTTATTTCCCTCATCCGAAATGCAACGGCTTGACTCGTTTAGTAAATTTGAAATTGCACATGAAACTCATATTTTTCGTGTATTTTTATCCTGGTAGTTTAAAGATGCCAAGTGTACGCCTGAATACTGAATTATATTATTTTTCTTAGAAGGTAGAGAGCTCATGGTAAGGCAGTGACTTAGCGTCTTTTAAAAATGACGTCGTCAATGTCTCGATTCAAGAATATTTTTTCGCTCCCCAAGAACAATGAAAGTAGGTAACGCATGGGAAATAAAAACAATGACTTCATATCCTAAAAGAAGAGGCACGTTAAATTCACTTAACGCCAATTTGCGAATAATAAAACAAATATGTGCAGTGCTGCTTCTCGTTAGAAATGAACTACAGGCTTTTTGACGCCTATTTTGAAAAGGGAATACTGCATACAATTCTTAGTTGTCTCATGAGTTCCTTTACAAACTGTTAACTGCATATGAAATAAGGGGATTTTGGCAACATCTGTCTAAATTTGCTAGGAAGACTTAGCCATGATGTGAAAAGTGTTGAGTCATCGCCGTTGACATGCAACTCTTGGGAACTTTCAGTGCATCTTCTTTTTCTTTTTCTTCTTCGGCGCAGTCGAGGTCACAGGGCGGGCACTAGGTAACTAGTTTCGTATTGCTTCTAGCACGGTTGGGTACTGAAATGAAAGAGAAAGAAATGACTCGTCAGTTTAGTAGAGCTGTTGCTAAGGCATGCGAAATCCATCAATTATGACTTAAAATGGGAAGGTAGTACGTAAATTTTCAGTGCAATCACACTCTCTTGTTTTTGAAATTGATGACAAGCTTCTCTGAAGTACAATGAGTTTTGAATTTCCAGTTTCTAAAATTATGCTATTAGTGGAGTATTGCGAATTTCTTAAGTCGGTACGTTTCTGCCCATGCTCCTTCCTAAAGCCATTTGAGAATCAAATGAATCTTCGTTACAGATGTTTTGAGGTCAGAGCATGACTCCCTGATAATTTTTATATCTCAGCACGCTGTGACATAAGTCATATGTAAGCAGCCTTCTGGTTCTGCTTCAATGCATGTAAACTCTTGCTCTAAATTGTTACGCTTCATATACCTAATGAAGCGACACATGCTCCATTTCTATCTCTTTTCCAATTTGTGAGGCTCATTTATTTCTAATTCTTACGCAATGGCAAGATTACAGACACGTGATTAGATAAGTGAGACCATGGATCAGGGTCGTTGAGCTTGAGGTAAATGGGGAACTTCTCTTCTAAACTTCGCTAACGGTTTGTTGTTTATTCTAGTACCCTTCAAGTAAGACATCAATCATCGTATTAACTCCCCTCATTTTCAGCAGTAATTTACATAAATAGAATGGTTTTCAGGCTCATGTATTTCCATATTTTATGTATAATTACTCAGTCAGACAAGTGTATTCCTTGAATTGAAGTCTTTCAGTAGTTATGCTTCATATTAAAATCCATCTAAATATATGCAATTCAATCACCGTTACTATCTGAATTCGTTTTAATTTTCTGTAATTCATTCAGCAATGATGTATCATTTGAAGAAGGGATGATCTTGCCTTCTTTCTTCGCCGAAAAATAACACAACTTGACTATTCAGTAAACAAGAAGCCGTCAAACTCTCACTGAAGCGCAAACTTTGGCTGCAGGAGTGAAGCACATGAACTGGGTAACTTAGCACGCCTCATGACGCGCCGAGAACCATAGGCGGCGTATTATTAAAGCGTTGGCCTCCCTCTCGACATCACTGCACTCCAGACATCCGTTCTGTCAGGTTGTCTTGATCACTGCAGCTGCCGACCCGAGCTCCACGTTTTGCGGAGTGGTGCTTTCAGAGACAACGATAAAGCTCGATCCGACACTCCCTTGACGTCTCGAACTTCTTGTTTTTCGATTACGCTTCGCCCTGCAGTGGCAAAGAATTATTTCTACAGGTGAGGACAATACCGGGCGGCTAGTGATTTTAGTGTTAACACGGTTCGGTTGTAATTTGTTTTTGCGTTTTTTTAGTAAAGGATGCACACTTTTTCATGAGAAACCTATACCTACCACGAGTTTAATTGAAATGCATGACAGGCACGCTGAGTATTTTAGATTAAATTAACAATCCCACGTTAACCATTCTTTCATTCAAAATATTTGATAAGAAATTTTATACACTACAATCTTTTATAACTTACTTCATTTCCTGGAACGCTTTTGTGTCCTCTCCAGGTTAGATTTCTCTGAATATAGACGAGCCAAACAGAAAAATATAGAACACGATGTATTATAAACAACATAGAGCCGACAGCCTCCGACTGTCTATACTTTGATTATTAAGTCATGACTCCAGCGTTTTCTCTGCATCTATGATAAGAACATAACACCTGGCATTATCGCGTGCAAACTGTTTGCCAATTCAGAATTTTGAAGCGTTGCTTTAGGAAAGAAATAAATTATTGAGTTCATCAAAGTTTGGTCTGCTCACAAACGATCGATGTTTGGAACATAAAGGACTGTCGGTCGCGGCTTCACTGCTTTAGGAAAAAATCTTACAGTCGCTACATGGAGGTATTTTTACTGTTATAAACAACGATAGAATATATAAATTATCCATAACTCTAATGTAAAGTTTTAGTTGCTATAAAAACTACCTATCTAATTCATAATCATTATTTATTCGCAGTTTCAATGAAAGTTCATTCTATGAAATCATGATGCTGCTCGAAAAAATACTACTACTACTATTATTTAGAACTTGAATAAAATTGCTAAACAATGTAGTGTTTAAATTGTTCATTATAACGATATTTATCTATTTACAGTACTAGTCAGAAGTATTAATACAAAACCTTTTTTACTTCCACCGCATGTACATTGTACATTAGTAAAAAATAAGTAACCTCAATTATGAAATCCAAGAACAATATTCAATGGATCTTAGGGCAAAGATTTCTAACTGTTAAATAAATAAATAACAATGATATTTAATATTTAGCGTGTGAACCTGTTTCAACTTTTTTAAATATTGTTGCTATATATATATATATATATATATATATATATATATATATATATATATATATATATATATATATATATATCATATTACTCCCCTCTTAACTAGCACTACCAGAAGGTAACGTTACCTGTACTAACAGACATCACAGAAATAACTCATTTTTTCGAAGGATTTTCTTCTCTGAAAGAAAACTAACTCTTCCTCAAAAGGAAGTAATTTCTCTCTCACCGATATCGTAACTCTACCTCCACGGAACCATCTTAAAAACACACCAAATTCGTGTAACAGCTGAATAAGCCAAATTACATGTAAATAATAGCTGTAGAAAGGCGTAAAGAATATTGATGCAGACTCCAGGTAAAAGGAGGGAGAGGAACAAGAAACAGCTGCTTGGTAGGCACGAGTATTACTTGCAAGGCGTGCCGTCCAGGCGCAGGCAAGGGCTCCTGTTTTTTATGTTGTCCTAGAAAGTGTTGTCCCATCTAACTTACTTTCTAAGCTAAATGAAAACTTGACCAAGCAAGGTCTGTGTTCAGAGAAACTTCACGTAGTAATGCCAGAGTATAGTGCTTACTCATTGTCATTCGCATTGTAGCACCTTTCATAATTAAGTTTTACAATACTACGATGTGAATTCCTTAACAAGTGAACAACATTATAAATTGGTATTTTTACGATCAAAACGTCAATGAAAATGAACAAATTATGTGGGCTCTCTCGAAAACGGTTTACGTAAAGCTAACAAGGGAATCTGAAAATTCAATTCTTAGATATATATTTTAGAGTATAGCATATAGATTATTGATAATTTTTAAGTCAATAATATGACAAATCTAAAAAAATTACTTTCCTTAGATGAATATATCGTAATTTCATTTCTTTCAATATGTAAAAATATTCAGACTTTGTAACCCTTCGTTTCAGTTCATGTCCACAAACTTTCAGCTAATGCAAAGCTATCTTGATAGAAATGGATACCTCCAAAATACGTCATTAAAAAGTGCTTAAATCACAATCACGTACGAAATAATAGCTCTATGAGTCAGCATTATTCCAGAGTGGAAAGCTTATTTTATGACACTAACTTGACTAATAAAAATTCAACTGAATGAGACATCGTGAAGTGAAAAACTAGAATATCTGCATTATGTCGTTTGAAGACTGAATTGGAAACCCCCTTAGTACATAAAGTGATACTGCACCTGACCAAACGACCCAAATTTATCCAACAAAGGACGTAGAACCAAAAATCATTCTCAACATGTACACATGGAATGCAACATCCTTGTTTCTTTAATGCCAAGAATCCTTTCACTTTTGCCAAGCTCTCGTGTCTCTGTTCATTATAAATTCATGATATAGAACACCAATTGCTTGTCATTACTAGTCTTGGCATGCCCGTGTTGGTCAAGCGTACAATTACTGCATCAATGAATGCAGTCTTCCAGCATTTATCCTTTCCTGTCCTCTGGTCATACTGAGCACAACCGCCAGTTTGTCTCGGTATCAAGGCTACTTTATTGCAAGGCCGCAGATAATTGCAGCGATATAAGTTTTAAACTGAGCACACTACCCACTTTAGTGTCAACGTTCTTAAGCTGGAATCGTTGCAAGATAAATGTGCATACGTACAATAAGCTCATAATTTCTTCTTATGTCATGGCTACGTAAAGAGCTTCAGAATTTAAATCACTTTATTTTAAATATAAAATGTTATTTCCATTAAAATTAAAAACAACGATCTGATAGGATATTTTCTACCGTCGGAGCAGTAAGTTCAGAGATCACACTCAAAACATTAGCTCCGGTATGTACGTTAATTTTTATTTTATCCTGGAAAAATTCCGTGATGAGAATCAGCTACTAGTTTCAAATTTATGCATTGCTACATATCTGGAGAATAAGTTAGAATGAGGCATTAAAGTGTGCTTCAGGCATAATCTGATAATTAAGGATTTGCAAACGCGTTCATTCAACATAACGAGGCTACTTAGCTAACCGCCCTGAGGCAAGTTGCTGCCAGATGTTCACGTCATCATGCCTTAGGTCGCAGGTAACGGAAAGGTTTTGCTGTTGCAAAGGAATAAATGCCTGCTGTAAAGATGAGAGCTAATAGAGGTAAGACCTTTAAAACAACATAGAAACATGTTTTATTTTATTTGCTTGAAAAAGCTACTCAAATCCATAATGTTCAAATTAAACATGTACTAATTTTTTGACTTCTCATACGATACAAATGACGACTTGCATCTTGAGGGTATCAGTCAAAAGATGTTCAAGCCTAAGAATAATGTCTACCTTAGCATCTAGAACATGACAAAGCAAGCGTGCTCACTTCATTATGCATACATAGGAATGCCGGAGGAGATATCAGAAGCAAGCTTAAACCTCGTACTTCACCCGACTTTCTAAACTTGTTCTAAGCTGTGCCATGAGACCACAACGGGAGGGAAAGAGAGAGGACAATTTTTAGTTTAAAGAATTGCCGCCACAGCAATCTGCTGACCCACTGCATCAACAGCCAATGAGCAGCGAGTTGCAAAACCAGTACACATGGCCCAGGACAAAGAGCTGACCTGCTGTCTGACCAAACGAGAATTGTAACAGAAAAAAATGAATATAGCAAGATTGAAGAAATGAAATTTAGGAGCTATAATACATAACTAAAAATGCTCTATTACAAATTAAGATAAAAATTAATTGCTTATTGAAAGAAAACTGTCCTGATTGGATCAAAGTTTAATACTGTGAATGGTGCTGTGAATAGAGTAATAGTTATAAGTAGAATAACTTCTTCAGAGGAAAAATTCTCCCAGTTTTCTTGCCTTGGGCCATCTTAGCACACAATATTAAAGTGAAAGCGGAATAAAATAACGTGTCTGGCTTACACACACTTATTTTGTGGTGTCTTGACAGATAGAACTTCCCTACTGATAGAGTTGCTGAATTATTATTGTTCATGTATTTTACCATTCCACTTCATTAATACGACTGGACCTGAGATTTTATACATTTTTGTTACGTGGAAAATCATTCCGTTAAATTTCTTTTCACCAAAATGCCCGTAATAAGCGTTTGAAAATTAATTTTAATATTCCCGTGTAATCTGGTACACTAAGAAAACTTCTGGACAAGGGGGGTGTTCAAAACTGTGGGTAATTTTAGCATTTTTGTGGCCTAAATTTTTACATCTTTAAATCAACAGCCATGTAAAACTTTTGTATTCAGCTTTAATTGCTGAAAATCTTCTTGTTTTGCAACATATTCTCTACAGCCATCACTTGCTTGCACAGGTTTATATAATCTATTCCTATTAAGAAAATACAATGTAAAATAGAAATGACAGCTTTGTTGTTACCCTTGGCCCAAGAAAGTATAGCCTCACGGAGACTGGGGTCATAAAAGTTAGAGACCAGGCAAGGGAGGCCCTAAATAATTACTCAAGATAATATCAAAAAAGGAAATTTCAACGCTGCTTCGGTAGTTATCTTAATCCGCTCGTCGTTGCTGGGATAACGGGTTTTCCTCCATTGTTCGAGCAGAAGTCTTTCAGTTTAAGAAAATGAGCTGTAGTTTTAGAAAGTGGCTCTCTTTTCATTAGAATCCTTGGCTTTGATTTTTAACAAAAATAAGAATCCCTATATTCTTCATCTGTCAATAAATTTGTAAATATCCTTTACTGAAATATCGAAGGTTCTATGAAACTATGCAATTTCTGATTATAGTTCTTCAATATAGTTTGTTTCTTAACTGCCAACCAAATAAAACTGATTAAAAGTTAGAAAATATATATTAGCAGTGCAAATAAAGTGTTATCCTGTTACGGGAACTCAGGCATGTGAAGCATAGCTCGTGCCTTTAGAACGAGACAACGCACGACTAAGCCACCTGTTCTTCTTGAACCTGTATACGTTTTTTATTCAGATCTATTTGTTATTCAAACAATGATGACTACTGAGCAAACCTCATTTCTTTTTCTGAATAATATTCGTTGGTCCTGTATACTCGCTAGCGTCTAAAATTAATTGCAGTTTATTTTTATCATTTTGTGATGTGCTGGAGCTGCGTGAGACCACGACTGCACTTCACACGATGAAAGTAAGAGCATGAACAAAGGAAGCATGGTGCCATCTTTTCTTCTCTTTGTGTTGCGCAACCGCTTCTACAATATATAATTTGCCGCTGGCTGTTACTGGTAGTAGAAGAAACAGCGCTCGTTGATTATAGTCGAGAAAAAATAATGATACCATGAACTGGAAAGGATGTACGTGTTTTTGTATTTCCATTTTAATTTCTTTTGACTGCTAAAAAATGTAAATTTCCGCTTGAATTCATCGAGTGATTAAAATAATTGTGATTAATTTGAAGCTTTTCTAACATCCTGTTGCCCTACGCCTGGCAAATGTACCCTTGAACTGAAAGTTTCACATCTATCACAATTTGTGTCATTTTACAAGAAGTCATAATATCATGCACATATATAGTGCATCACAGTGATAATTTGCCAACAAGTTCTCTGAATGATCGGCAGTTTCACTATCAGTCATGTTATTATTCATTTAATGGACATGGGTGAATTTTTAAACTATGTAATTATTTTAATACTAAGTACTAATTAATTAAAGATCTACAAATCAATAGAACAAGTTTTCTAAACTTCTATGGAGAGAAATAATTTCTACCATAAACTGGTCTGCTACCAAAGACTTGGTAATATGAAATCTTAATCTGTCCGTACAGTGCATCATACGTGGGAATTTAAGTGCAAGCTTCAAATGGAGACTTTCCGTGGCTGTCAAAACTTTTGCCATTGTTTCATTGTGTCAATGAGCATATCAGGGAAGTAGGCGCTTCTCACCTCGTTGTCATGAATGACTTTCAAGCGCAGCTAAAAAGAAGCAGATGTGAATTCTTTTGCTTGCTTTTGTCTGTGAGGCTACATTGTTCTGCTGAAGGAAAATTCCGAAATTAAATCTCTGTCGATAAATTTTTATGAATTAATAAATGGAAACTGTACATGAATATCTAAAAATTCTCCATTAAAAAAAAATGTCCAATATGCTTCAATTGCATTTGCCTAAGAATCCAAACGGGCATTCAGTTTTCTCTCTAATCTCATGGTCCACTAAATAAAAAAAATATTCATGAACTATAGCTCTGCATTAATACTGCGTCTGTAACGCTGCTCAACGTCGCTGAGATGGGTCCTGGGGCCTTAAATTTGATCTGTCTATGTTTTACGGCAGTAAGCAACGCGTGAATGACATTAAACTTTACACCCCAAATCCAGACAAACTGCTCGATAAGACTATAAATCGAATACAAGAAGATATAATTCTCCTCCTTGATAAAATAGGAGTGAATGTTACTAGAATATTTGTTTTGTGCAGCATGAATTTCAAGCGACTGAGGTGGCTTGAGCTCCCACGACTTCCAAGTAGATCATCTTCTCAGACCAACGAAAATCACAAGAATACTTCCAAGAACGGAAAATTTAATATTTTATTTTATTTTATTTTATTTGAAAAACGAACTAGCTTCATATTCATGCCATGAATTTATTTTAGAAGTTACTTGAAAGTGTATGCATAAGTTGAATAATGATAACTTATGGCACGTTGGGTATACGTAAAAAAACAAGATAGCACGGTGCAACAGTAAGTGTACTATTATAGAATACCGAGAGGACAAAAAAACCTGTTTCTGTTAGGAAAACAAGGGACTTCTCTTACGAACACTGACCATTAGTTCAGGCTGTAGCCTCATTGAAGTTCAAAAGGCTGAGGTTACGCAACGGGCGAATTCTCATGACCTTCTATGCGTTATGATACGAAGGACCGACAAACGTTGCGTTCGTTCTTGTCCTGGGAGCTTGCAATAGACTTTCCCTTATAGTAAACAGCAGCTCTTGCCCTTCACCTCTATCCCGCTGCCGACATGGTTGACGGGGCTAGAAATACGGCATGAGACTTGGGTAAAACAAACGAATAATTATCGAAGTAATTATCCGACCCAAGAATGGGCCAGAAGGTTCGTTCCTATAGCCTCATTCTATTCTATTACGAACTTCATTTTTAGCTTTAACGAGAGTGTTCAGAACCACCGAGCTTTGCAGGGTCTTCTAGACTGTCCTTAACACACAAGAGTTCAATTTGCGAGCAAGGTGAATGTAGGAACAAATGTTTGCACGACTTAATTCTACTCAATAAGATAGGAGGAAACTTATGCACATATTGGAACATGATTTTGAATTATAATCATTTCTTTTTTTAAAAAGATAGAGACTAGATTAAAATTTCACACTTTGGTGCTTTGAAATCTTCAAGTGCAGAAAAACTTGCGTACATTGTAGGAATAAATGTTACAATATTAGCGGACTTTAGAACGTTTGTTAAAACTCTCGGTTAGGTCTCCGATTTTGTCCAGAGAAGTAGGTGAATTTTGACGAAAATTAATATTTTTCAAACTAAAGGAACAAACATTTAGTGAAAGGATTTACTATTTGTGAAACTCTGAGGTAATTTTATAAGCATAAAAAAACATGTTTTGGCTTATGTGCAATTAACACTGAACATCCAGGACAAGTTTCTCGTGAGTTACACCCACAGGGAACATCGAAGGAAAACCATCATTTTCCCTTTCTCTCGTGCTGCAGACACACATATATATCTGTGACCCACATGCGGCCACAGCTCCGCCAGGGCAGCTTGATCATGCTGTGCTCAGACCTGATTTATATACTTCGAGAATGTGATCACCTCTCATTTTACTCACGTTTTCTGAAAAAAATTGAGTGCAGGAAATTTCCTATGCATTTCACTCGATATGGGTTTGAACTAAAGTTGCTAATTTTTTTTAAATGAAATAAAACCTAATTGCCGTAGAATTAATCACTAGCCTGGGTAGAAATAAGAAGGGTTGATGTTTTCTTATATTTGTATCACCACTGAATCAAAGAAAACTTTCTGGGAGGTTGGTAGTTGTTTGCAAAATACACTGCAAGAGAATTTAAACATATCTTTATCTGAAGAGCATTAGCATAATTTTAAAAATCCTTTGAGGGCACAAACTTATAGAAAAAATTGTTTAGTAAGAAAAGAACATGCATCAATAGTATTTTTACTACTTTGCTCGGTTTTACTTCTAGCAGGTAAAAAGATTATCATCCTGGATTATATAACGTTGTCAATTTGAATTAGGAAAAGAGTAACTGTTTATAATTATTTTAAATTTTTTAATTTCATTTAAGATGCTTCATCTTCAAGGCTTTAAAAAGTCGTATTTATGTGCATAAATTATACACCTTTAAATTTTTGGCTATATGTTAACTCGCTACCTAGTTTAGCTGCCTAGTTCAAAACTAAAACTAAACTAAATGCTACTAAATGTATCACAAACTTTTGTACCACGTATTGTACCACAATCCTTTTTCATAGGATTTAGGTAGGAGACTAAGAATGAACTAAACGACCCGTTTCTTATTCTCTTATTCTATTCTAAATGCAGTGTCAGTGGCCTCCACAAGTAAAAGCCTTTTTCTCATGCCATCGATGTTCAGCTTTGACTTCAAAGAGCACAGTGATGGAGTAGAATAACGAGATGGACTTGTGCTGCGTAGATGAGACTGGAAGGGCAAGACCCAAACTTTTAAATGACAGGATTAGCTGCACCTTTCATCAATTTTACTCGATTCAAACTGCTTTGAATATTAACACGTTGCCTGCGATTGCCTAGCTGGTGCAAATCTTTACTTTGTACACACAGTCACTAGAAAGCCTTGAAAAAATTATAGAACCTAACCTGAGCGACCCACCGGCGGGTCGTATCGCACTCAACGTGTTAATTTTATTCTGTGATGGTCATTTTATGTAATACAACCTGATGCTGCCTATTGGTTGCTATATAATGGAAAAGCGCATGATTCTTTTCTAAAAATTGATTATGTGGTTATGTGGTTATTTAACTAGTTTTTAATGCATATTTGATTAGTTTATTTTAGATGAGTTTAATGTGTATCTTCCAGCATGAATCGACCAAGTGTTGATTTACCATCTTTCCTTTCATGAATATCAGTCTAAAACTTAGTGAAACAGCAAATGTCATGTAGGTTCAACATTAAAACATGTCAGCATTTACAGTTAAGTAACATAAATACCTTCATTCAAATAAACAGCTTTCAGATATGCAGAACTACAATAGAGTCCCTCAAAATATGTCAGTTTATAACTTGTTCCCAGAACTCACACCGTCATATATGTACATACACCAGTGAAAGGGTCTTCGCGCCTCGATTTTTTACGCGATACACAAGCCGAGTAAACAAGCACGCGAGGCCGTGAGGAACAGCAGTTAAGTTTTGCATGACTCGTAGGAGCTACTGTCCCTTTCTAAAGCCAGAGAAAGAAACTTCGGTCCGTTTTCTGAAGACGCATCACCTTTGACTCCAGTGAACTGAAAGTTCCGTTGCTGCCATCTCTCGCAACGCCAATCTCAGCAGCTGGCCCAGCCAAAAACTGGTCGGGTCAACTGACAGATGTAGCTTGTTTGGCCCAGAGATTTGTTTAATTATTGAAGCAAACTCTTTCCAGAATGTGCCACTGCAACTTCCTCTAATAGTTTACTCGATTAGTTTGACCAGTAAAGTTACAAATAAGAGATAAAATTTGTCATAAACTGGGAAAAATACGAAGGAATAAACAATTTTACAGCACCTCTCAATGAGCTCAAGCTTCTAAAGAAGATTCTTTAATTATGTGCAGATGAGCCGCCCGAATTGAGATTGTTACGTTTCGCAATCAAAGATTTTTATGACCTACAATTTGTTTGGGGTACCAACAATCATTCTGTCAACAAATACTTCCATGTGGCAACTGCAGTTGGAGAAATGCAATCAATATCTAAAGTTTTGCAATTCTCTCTATTATAATTTAATACATTTAGCTCTCTGAACATTAGCTTCAAAGATTTCTGGATTATATCATTCTGCGTTGTTTTTTTTTTGCCTAGACAGCTCTAGTAGAGCATTGCTCAGAGACATGGTGATGTCATCAGTTTAGTTTCTAGTCTGTTGTGAAGATCGTTAAGATTGTCTTTGGTCGCAGCAGAACTTTTGGAGTAGTTTAAAAATCTTTACTGTGAAAAAGTCCTGCAAATGTTCAAAGTTCGCAAATTTTTAAATGACGTCGCTCAAAAATTAGCTTTGTGATATCAGTAAGTGATAAAAGCCCCTGACTCAATAGCTTGATAGCTTAATGCGTCTACAAAAAGAAAATAAATAGATCTCAATCCAGAGAAATTTTAAAATTTACGCTCAATACATACATATGTAGTACCTCACTATCCAAAACTTCTATTCAATGTACCTAAATTTATCTTGTAACTCTTCTCCAATCACTTAGGAAAAGATAAGCCCATAGTGCACTGACAAGAACTTAAATTTCTTTGTTGTGTTCAATACTTACATCCATCTTCGTGAAGACCGATCACAGAGGCAGAGTAAACGCGGTGTAGGGTCCAGAGCACCAAAAGCAGCGGCGAAGATGCACCGCCACTTCAACCTTGAGCTTTCTCTTTCTAAGGTCATAATTCTTGCTTGCTCTGGCGGAGTGGCATCACACAATGGAAGGATTTAAGACGAAGCTTCAGTTCAATGACTTCCTCAAAACCCGTTCCTTAATGTGCTCTCTAATTTACTACACAATCAAACTGCTACAGATGAAGTCGTGCCCTCTGATTGTTAATATTCAAAAAATTTGTTTTGGGTATTTTTTGTGTTCATAGTTTTAATTTTCAGAGCTGGTTGAAAAATTATTTTTCTATCGTATTCTTCTTAATCTTAACTCATCAATCCAAAAATAAACACACACATCATAAGGAAAATGCAGGTTCATGTGAGATTTGGAATGTATTTTAATTAACGCTTTACGTCGCTGTCGCCACGGCATTGCTGACATCGAAAGAACCATGTAATAAAAAACCAATCCAACAACCCGCTACTGTTATTTGAAATTCTTTCAGCAATAAATAGAAAAATAAAATTTAGTTTGAGCTCATTTTCTCATCCTTATTAAGCCTGAATATGGACTCATCATTTTACCCACTTACCACTGTCACTAGACATGCACAGTCGTGCCTGTGTTGACCTGTGAGCACTCAGACCGAGAGAATTGAGCAGCACAGA
This sequence comes from Trinorchestia longiramus, assembly GCA_006783055.1. Classification (NCBI taxonomy): domain Eukaryota; kingdom Metazoa; phylum Arthropoda; class Malacostraca; order Amphipoda; family Talitridae; genus Trinorchestia; species Trinorchestia longiramus. The sequence continues at coordinate 127,818 of VCRD01000494.1, forward strand.
GTGTAGTGAAAGAGAAAGGGTCAAAGCTCAAAGAAGACCTCCACTTCCTGTCGACTGCCTCACGCCTCAATCAAATAGATAGGCCATAGAAGCAGACACGTCTTTTTCATTTTAGGAAGATTACAGGTGAAAAAATACAAAGTAAATTATAATTTTTTTAGCTTTCCATGTGCTAAGTATGCATTGGTAAAAATTCATTTCACCCCCCCCCCCTCCGAACTCAATACTCTCCAATATAACACACAACTGCAATGCATTGGAAAGAAACATCCTGAGTTTTCATTTGAATATTATTTTAACTATTTCATGTAATTAAACGTAATTTTATTGTAACAGGTTTTCTAAAATTAAAATCTAGGATGACAGTCTGTCTTTGTAAATTATCACATTCCCTTGAGTTAACTTATATTCACCACTGCATGTGTTTCAAATTCTATTTAATAAACTTGCTGTATCATTCTTTTCTTTGAAGGGTCATCTACCTATAGATTCTATTCTCTGACTGCAAGCACCTACCTCGTGTGTAGATGCACATGCAACAATTGTTGCAATAAAAAACGTCATATTCTTTTTCCTGAAAGTCATTTTGATTTTTAACATTTGATTTCCCTCTTTCGTCCGACTTGACTACTTCACTCGTCCAGCCGATATAAGAAAATGTTTAGCTCTAGATTTCGTGACTGAACCTCACATTTATTCGCTTTACAAATTGAATAGTTCATTGTAAAATGTTCAGAACGTTTTTTTGCGTGTTAGCGTCTCACTGAGTAATCATAAATATAATATTATCAATCTTAACTAATGGGTAGTCAATCAACCTCAACGCATCTAATACACGGAAAGAAGATAAAACTGCACTTATACAATATGTTAACTTTAAAATAATAGTTTTTTATTTATAACTTTAGTTGGCGATTACTGTTTAATTGTATATTGTAATTGGCAGTGTATACACCTGTTAGAGAAATCTATTGGTTTCATGCCGATCAGATATCTTCTGTTAAATTTAAGGGTGCCTAATATTTAATTGTTTTTTGTATGCAACACATTTTTGACTGGGACTAAGAAAATAGTTCCCTGCTTTAAGTGAGCCAAGGATTTTACCAATAGCACCGTGTGTTGTGCTGCACGTGTGTCATTTAATACCATTTTTTATGCTGACATTGGAAAAACTTTAAATTCCTACCTGTTGTGTCCTTCCTACCTTTTATTTAACAGTAGTTAACTCTAGTTGCCAACATCAACTGCTTCAAGTAGAGTTACAGTCAATGCAAGCACCATCTTGAGACACAAAGACTTAAGTAGCCCCAAAGTTATTTTTTACATCGGTAGGTCTAGAAATTGAAGAAATATTCATAAAATAAAGAAAGGGGTTATATTTGAATGTTGATAATGATGAGAACAAAGTTGTTATAGTAATTATGTTTAGTCTTGAAACAAAATTCAATCTTCTATACTTAAAACCGTTCAATTGGAATGAGGTTCTAAAAAGTTTACTCCTATTTTGAATTAAATCAGATGTGAGCGACGTTTTATAAGTTATTTTAATTGAAATCAACTTCTATCATTGAAGAAAAACTCTTCAGAAAATAAATGTGTAAAATTGTGCGCAGACCACCTTGATTGTGTTGAAATAGGGCGGGCGTGGGCGGCCTGCCACGGTGAGGTGCATGGCGTGCTGGACCGCCCACCCCGCCCGCAAATTTGGTGGATTGTCCAGTCACGCCTTGCATCTCATTGTTGCAGGACCGTACCAGCCGATCCAGTCGTGACCATGGCCAGCCTACGACCCATCTTGCTTCACGCCTTCCTTGGCATTCTCTTCGTTGTAACTCCTTCTGCTACTTCTAACCTCAATGCTCTCAGACAGCAAATAGGAGGTTATCTTCCACCGGTAGACGAAACCACCTGTAAGCCAGTAATACAAACAAAGACTTCCTACAGGACTGAAACAACCCGAGTTTTTCAGCCTTTTACTGTCGGCAATACTCGTACTGAAATTGCCCGGGCTCTAGCAACTGCAACAATGGCTGTCACTACGACTATGCAGCGCGTTGAACAGCGAATGATGAGAGTTCCAGTGACGAGAACATATGAAGTGACTGCTACATCTGTCACGACTCAAGTTCGACAAGTTCCCTTCCAGCCTCCTCCAGTCACTAGAGCTGTCACATCAACCCGCGTACAGGTGCAAACAAGCGTCAACCAACAATTCGTGACACAAACTCAAACGAGCATCCTACAAGTCGTTGTTACACAAACCCGAGTAAATACCCAATTTGCTCAAAGTTTTGTTGTACAAACTAGATTTGATACTCGTCAGGTGACAGGAAGGAACGAAGAGCGTGTTGTCACAAGAACCCAAGAAGCAGTTCGAACGCAACAAGTACCCCAGCCAGCGTTTACGTCTAATGTTCAAACTACTCTGATCCAAACAAGCCAGGCAGTTCAGTTCATTACTCCCAGGCCTCAAACGAGAGTCCAAACTGTTCAAAGCCGTGTTGTGAGCACAGCAGTGTCTCAGATCTTCCAGACTCAAACTGCAGTTGCTACTCGTCAGGTCGTCCGAACGCAGCCTGTACAGGTCACCCGTACTCAAGTACAGACTGTTACAAGTACTCGCGTGATGCAGCAAGTTGTAGTCAGCACTCAATATGTCGACCGAGTGGTGACCACTACAGTAGTCATACCACAAGTTGTCACATCCACCAGCATCTTCAACCAATTTAATACTCAAGTGTTTACCCAAACTGCGACGTCTACATATGTTCGCACTCAAACTGTCCAGGGTTTGAACGACATTCGAGAACAAGTCATCACCACGTACAGCAATAGCGTTGTTCTCGTAACCAATAATGTACAAGGAAATCCAGCGACAATATTCCAAACCATCACCATACCTTGCAGACAACAAGAAGTTATCCAGACTCAGACTGCATACAATTACAATGCGCCAAATCGACCATTCAATTTTTAATGAATAGTTCAGAGGTAAATTTATGAGTTTGGTATAGTGTTAAATTTTAAAAATTTGAATCCACTTGTGTCTTTTTTCTTCTTGCCCTTGAATTTCAAAATTTAATAGAAACAAATTTTTTTTCAGGATGAGATCATCAGCTACTATACCGACATTAGTGCTCCTTCTGCTTGTACGCGTCAACGAAGGTGCAAAACTTCCGAGAGGCACACAACTAAGTTCATCGTTAAATAGCCTTCAGCTTTACGGAACTCCCGGGCAAAGCTCATCAACACCATTTATCGAGTCCAATAGCTTGAATTCTCTTAATAATAATTTGGGTGGTCAATTTCCTCAATCTTCTGGTACTGGAGCAGCTGGTTTCCAACAAGGTTTCATTAACGGAGGAAGCAGTGGATCTGGACATGGACAAGTCGGTGTGAGTCTTGGAAGTGTTACTGGAGGGGCTGGATTCGGACAAGGGTCATTTGGTCAAGTAGTTGGAGGTGGGCAATCTTTTGGACAAGTCTCTAGTGGTGGTGGCCAATCATTTGGACAACTCTCTGGTGGTGGTGGCCAATCATTTGGGCAACTCTCTGGTGGTGGTGGCCAATCATTTGGACAAATCTCTGGTGGTAGTGGCCAATCATTTGGGCAAGTCTCTAGTGGTAGCGGCCAGTCGTTTGGACAATCTGGATCAGGACAAGTTCAACTTGACGCTGGTTCCTTTTTCCCGAGCAATGCTTTCACAGGCGGAGAACAGGGCGGTATTTCTTTCCAAGGGGGTTCTGGAGGTAGCGGTGGAGGTTTTGGCGCAGGATTCGGAGGAGTAGCTGGTGGTGGAGGTGGCGGCTGTGGTGTAAGAGTAGTAACCCAATTTCAAACTCAGCTCTCGACACAGATAGTTCCTACAACAATCTTTTCGAATGTTGTTATTACCCGAACGTCTATCGCTACCACTACCTTGATTATCCCACAGACCGTAATAGTGACTCGTACCAACGTACAAACTGTGTTCACTACTCAGTTTGTAACCAACACTCGAACTGTGTTTTCAACTGCTATTCGCACAAGCCAGATTCCACAGCCTGCCCAAACCGTCTTCATTACCCAAACACAAACACAATTCAGCACAGCCGTGGTCCAAAACACACAAACTAGGTTTACTACTGCAGTGATACCTTCAACAAGAGTTGAAACTCAAGTGCGTCAAGTTACTTCGACCAGATTCCAAACTCAGTTCGTGACCAATACTGTCACTAATACTATTCCTGGACGAACTGTAATTCGAACTCAAGTTCAAACCTCCACTCGTGTCATAACTCAGCAACTTCCTGCTCAGACTATTTTCTTCACTCAGACTAGATTTTCCACAATCGTGAATAATATTGCCTCCACCTTACCTGCTCAAACCGTATTTGTTACTTCCACTCAAGTTATACCTCAGGTTTCAACGATCTTCAACACTCAATTTGTGACTCAAACTAGAACTCAAACTGTTGAACAGACTCAGTTTGTAACCCAGACACAGACTGCGTTTTCAACTCAGGTAGCCTTCTCAACTGTTATCCAAACTCAAATACAGACTCAAACGGAGCAGCGTATTCAGACCCAGACACAGAGAGTACCAAGTCAAGTGGTACAAACCGTCGTATCCACAAACTTCCAGAACGTAGTGAATACTCAATTTGTAACTAGCACATTTACCACGGTGCGCCTACTAACAGTTCCTGGAGTGACCTCGACTATTGTCAGAACTCAGACACAAATCAACACTATCACTAGCACCATACAGAACATCCAAAATCCAGGTACAGTGACCAGAACCACGACCGTTCAAGGTTACTGTAGAGGTGGAACCAATGTGGTCGATCACACACGGGCGGGTTACAACTACAACTCACCAGCCATCCCATTCAACGGTTAAGAGATACTTTCAAGAATTGAAGGTAACTTTTTCTGATGATTTAAGTTACTTAAGGAGCAAAGATGTCGGAATTAGCTGATGCTCGCTTTGTCATAACGTGACAAAAGATGAGTTCAATCACTCTTTAGAATCAAACGATTGGTGTACGTTTCTTCGTTTTGACGATTTACTGCTCTTAAAATTTTCATGTGTTAAATATTTCTTTATGCACAACAGAAATTTGTCTTGGATACTTTTGAGACAGGATTCATGCTTCTATATATTTAAAGTAAAATAGTGCCATGTTTCTTTCGCTTCTATATTGGTCTCACTTGAGAATAATTAAAACACTGGGTCTGAAATCCGTAGAGTTTCGAGGTTTTCATGTGTGGCAGAGAAAAACATGTTTTAACAACTATGAACACTTTTGCTTCTAAGACCTGAAGAATTTCAGGCTTTATGTTTATGTTTTAGTGTCCAAATAATCATTATTATTATATTTATCGAATCCTCTTGTATACTTCGGATCTAACCTGCATTCAGAAGATTATTAACTAGATTTGTCGCACATTTGAGTCCGTTCCTAGAAGTTCATAAGGCCAGTCATTTCTACAGATTCGAAGTTCTTCAGAGTTCAGATTTTAATGCCTGTCATTACGAACCAATAAAAAGACTTGTTCTGGTGCTTTTTTATTTTCTTTTAGAGGGTCAGCCTCAAATACAGGCCCCGCGGCAACGAAGAACATAGAAATTCGAAGTGTCGCCTTTCTGTTTCACAAACTGAACAAATAAAAATACAAAGGGATATACTTTTACAGCTTTATACTTATGATACTTTTACACCTTTATTGAAACAGTTACAGGAGAAAAAATACTGGTTGCTTACATTGCATCTTAAAATTCAATCACTTTGCCCAACTAGAACCCACATCCGAAAGAATAGAACATTATTTCTATCTACAATTCCTACGTTCTAACTAAATGCCTTATTGATAATACAAAACCAAATTCTTTTCTCTATGAATATATTACGTAAAATTTCAGTTTTTCTAAAATATGAATATGCTACGTAAAAATCCTGTTTTGCAAGAAACAAATGCATTTTTTTCTAAACTAAAATCTTATTAAGTTAAAATCAACAATAAAAATACATGATTTCAATCTAACATGAAATTATGAAATTCAAAAAACTAACTCCATCCAAATGAGAAATGATGCGACAAACCGCTGGATATTAGTAGTATTTCGAAAGCAAAGAAGTCTTACAGTTCACCTAGCGTAAGAAAAAATGAAGACCGTCGTACTCCTTTACTTCTTTTGAGGGCAGTTCAGAGTGACTGTTTGCGTGGCATAGACGATGGGAGTCGTCAATGTATTGGTAACAGTTTTGTAGACTGAAAAGTAGCTGGTGCGAGTGTGATACTCCGTCACAATAACACCAGGGGCACTCACTGTGCGCTGAACTCCGCCATACACGGTTGTGGTTCTCGTCGTTGTAGTCGGAATATTGCTAGTTATCGAGACTGTAACGTACTTGGGCACTTGGGTCGTGAAGTACTGAACATCAGAAACTGTCTTGGTTACTGTCGAGTATTCAGTGTTGGCTGCAACACCAACTCGGTAAATTGATGAGATTGAAGTAGCTGTTGTCGTTTGTATTACTGGAACTGTAGATCGAAGAGTTTTGGTACGAGTCTGAACACTTGTAGAGTAGATAGTTGAGTACGATGGCACTATGATGGTCTTAGTCCGGATAACAGTCTCAGGCTGAAGGGTTTGAGTAGCAGTTAAAGTTTCCGTCTTGTGCAGCGTGTGACTGTTATACACTATAAGGGCTGGTAAAGTACTCACTTTTGTCACAGTTTCAGTCTTAGTTACAGGGAAAGACCGGACAAATGCAGGTACGTCTACATAAGCAGTATTGTAATGCGGAACAGGAACAGTTGTAGTGGAAACTCGAGAATCAGTAACTGTCACGTATGAAGTTGTTTTCAATATAATGGTGTCTGTTTGGGTTGAAACGACAATTTTATCAAAATAATCAGTTACTACAGAAGTGAAAGTTGAAAATAGTGTTGTCGGGCTGACAAACTGCGTCTGAGTGGAGACATGTTGAACTGTACTGAAAACTGTGGCAACGTGAGTACGCTTCACAGAGTTGGTGAGTGTACTTGTGGATCGAACAGTGACTACATCCGTACGAGTATGTGTGAAAGCACTGGTGATAGAAACCGTCCTGATTATTTCTGTGGTAACCGGAATAAGCGAAGTTAAGCTATCATGCACTGTGACTGTTTCAGCAATGCAGTCAGCTCTGTCAATTGCAACCGCAGCATTTGAATCTATTCCTTCCAAAAAGTTACCACTTCGTTCTTTTTTGTCTAGTTCAGGGTCATAAACAGGAGGAACAAATTTTGCTCCCGGAGTGAAACTTTGTGGTAGCGCAGATGATGAACTTTCGGATATTCCAAATATTTTTCGTTCGTTTGGACCGCTGTCACCGAAAAAATTGAAACTTGAGCTTCCACCAAACGAAGATGCCCCTTTTCCTGTCCCTGTAGTAATTGGAGATCTGTTTAATTTCGGAAGCTGGAGATTGTCTCCGCCACTGGAACCACCTAAAGCAAATTGCAGGCTATTTTCTGGTAGCCTAGGAGACAGATTCTTAGGTCCTACAAATTGGTTTCCCACTGACAGTCCGGATTGAACTCCTCCAATCTGAGAAAATCCTGATTCGAAAGGCCGACCGCTGGAGACACTTCGTGATCTCTGATCTACGTCCAATTCCCCCGCTTCAAAAAATCCAGGCTGGAAGCTTCTGGGCACCGACGACTCTATCTTAAATGATTGATGTCCCCCTGGTTTTCCAAACTGTCTCACGCCAGGTACTCCCAATTGAAGATGTCTCCCCACAGACAATGGCTGTTTTTCAACTTTCCCATGGCTTTCAAAACTAGCTCCAAACTGAGGTCCTTCATTTTCCTGGAACGAATCTCCCAAGTTTTGGAAGATATCAAATGCCGGTGAAAGAGCAGAGTTTCCTTTTGGAAGGAATCCTTCAGATGATTGCAATCTATTTGAGTTCTTTTCGTCATTTCTATTGAGATTAAGATTTTCTTCCTGCTGTTGTTCAATGAACTGCGAATTTTGAGTGGGTTCAACAGCAGATGAAAGAGACTCGAAGAAATTATTTGAAGGCACATCCTCCAGCAAACTTAGGGGTTCAGAAAGCCCTTTGCTTTGGGGTTCGGGTGAAGAAAACGATGGTGTAACGTACAAGAAGTGATTGCTCCTATATTTCTGCGGTTCCCCTTCTGTAGCAATGATGAGGCAACATCCAGCGATGTAGAAAAGTAATGAGAGCGTGTGCATCCTGGAAAGAAATGGAGTGATATTAAAAACACGACATTGATTTTTTTCTGCAACGAGCTGATTTTTCGAGCCGCTCAATTCGCTAAAAAAAGGATTAGGTACAAAATTAAATATTGTTAATACGTTTTGTATTTTACCCAAAGCCATCCGTGGTATACAGCATCTCTAAAACTCTTAAACTAGACAAAAGAAGTTCAGCAATGATAAATTCGCAGCATCTACTATAGATATTCAAGTTAAAACCCTATAAAATCAGTCGTGATATTGTGGACACGCATCATATGAATCCAGGCCTGTAAAAAGTGAACGTTATGCTACAAACCTGCTCATAGTGTCAGGCCTCACGAGTGTATACGCTTTATAATTACCTGATTTTAAGTTAAGTTGATATTCAAGTTGATACTCATTACCCGTAGTAATAACCTTGTTGCGAAACAGTTCTTGTTTCGCCGCATTTGATTTGCACTGTGGCGGGCTTCGTCATGGTGGGAGGCTGATACTCTGATGTTCTTGTGAAATATTCTGTGACGATATCAGTGAGAATCACTGGCACTGTACGGTCTGGACTGCGCACAGTATTAACGCCAGTTCCGATCACGCTAAAAGTTTCCAAGTGTTCTTGCGTAATGTGATGCTCAATTGTGGCTGTCACAGTTTCTTCAACTGGAATGACAATAGTAGATGGGATAACTTTCCTGATTGTGTGAGTCTTTTCTCCAAAAGCCTTGGTAGTTGAAAAAGCTACTTCAGTGTTGAAGATTGTAGTCGTGACTGCAACAAAGCCAGTGCTGTAGATAGGAATGTAATCAGTTTTTGTAGTGTAGGAAATAATTTCTGAGGACATTATTCTTGGCTCTGTGCTTTCAACTCGCCTGTCTTGCACTACAGAGGTTGGAGTCACGTAATGAGTGGATGTAGCGAGTCTAGTTTCAGTGAAGTAGAAGGTTGAGGTATCTGGTAATGGTGTCTTTTCAACTTCGATAGTAAGTACTGTCGTTGTTAAAGAAGGTTCAAAAATAGGTCGTTGTCGTAATGAAACAGTGGTCGTTTGAGGCACCAACACTGATTTAGTACTCAGTTCTGTTACAAACACAGTACGTGTTTTCTCTTCTCTTTCAATAGAAGTTGTAGTCACTGGTACTCTTCGCACGTGCACTCTAGTGCTTATTGATGTGTATGAATCAAAAACAGTGCTAGTGATTGGAGGAAGAGGAACGGCATCAATCAGCGTCCGAATATCAGTAACAAGGGAAGTTTGACGAATGGTAGAGAATGACTGGACCTCGACCTCCGAAACATCGTTTTCAACTTTCGTTATGGTCTGGACTGCTTGATGTACAACTGGTTTAGTTTCTGAAACTGTAATAATTTTTGTGATAGGCTGATAGATCACAACGGATTGAATCATAGACGTGGTTTCGATTCTTCCAATACAACGCTTAGCGGCAGCGAGATTTTGAGGTTGAAGGTAACCTCCCAGATGTCTTGATTGACCAGGCAGTTTGTCAGACAGCGCTGACCGAAACGCGACTGCCAGCAGCGACAACAACAGCAACAGCTTCATCCTGCAACGAGATGCAAGAACGTGATTGATCGAACCGGAGGGCGGCGGACCAACCACGGCTGCACCTCGCTGCAATGGCTGCCCGCCGCCGTGTTACCGCTACTACACAATCATCTCACATCATCATCGTAATTTAAAACAATAAGAACTTTTTACACTCACACCCAATGATAATTACAAGTGGTCCATTCAAGCTTAAACTACCTATATACTCGTATTCTTCTATCATGATGTGTACTGAGACTCCCTGTGTCTAACTTTTCTGGCACAACTTTTCTTCTTTCCTTACTTGTTTCACTCCCTATACAAATATTTTACACTTTCTTTCCTTTACTTTCAGAAGAAAAGCATATTTCTCCCCTAAAAAACTGAGGCCTCATGAGTCTTGATTGAACTCATTGATTTTTATCGTGGCAGGGCTAGAAATATTTTGGATCCTAATTTTAAAAGATCACTTCTGTTCATAAGAAGTATGTCTGACAGAAAAAGTAAACATTAAACACCTGGAGCAATATAAACTGAAAATTATTATAACGTTTTATGAACAAATTTTTGAACAAACAAATTTGCTTTTGGTATCTGCAACACAATAAGGCATAAGCTGTTCAAATGATGTTTATGACTTCACAAATTTGAAAACTGTACGGAAGAGATGTCAGAAACAAAAAAAATATCTAGGAAAGTTCATAACTAATCAATTCGTATGAGAACATGTGTCACATATCAATGTTTTGAGTTATTGCTATGCTGAAAAGTTTTTTAACTCCCGTTGAAAATGTAATATTATGTCTTATTCCTCAATGGAAAATAAGCAGTTCCCTATCGAAGTGTTGTAAAATAATAAGATATTTTTAAAAAAATATCCCATGCAGTTTCAGCACAAGAATATCCACTCTCAAACTGAAATATAAATATTGGCAAACAACCAGTTTCTGATTCAAAAAATGCTGTTGCTCCTTCGAAAGTATGTAGTTAGTAATCTTCCCAAAAGCTTGAGTTTTTAGCTTGGTAGCACATACTGGTTTATTACTAAATACCAGCTCTTTGTACGAATGGGTTCAACGTTCAATTTATTCAGTTTCATCTCTATATCTTCAATTTACTGTATTCACAATTTTTCTCAATTTTCAGGTATATTGTAATAGAGAAAGAATCAGTTGTTCCAGCTCCTACAACTGAGGCTTTAGAAATACAACTCGTAGAGCAATAGTCCTAGAAATAGAAAAACGTTTCGTGCTTTAAATTTAGGCTCACAATGTTTAATGAAATTACTTTCATTTGTTACATTCTGCTAAATTAGTACCTCTCAAATCGGAGCTCCATAGATATTGTTAATTTTGAGCACCTTCCGGTCCATACAGAACTCAGTGTAGTTTATTGTCTATGTTTAAAATTAATACCGCAGAACAATAGTTAAATGATACTGAGGTAAATTAACTAAAGAGAATTAAATTACTAATAAAGTATGACGTTGTACTCACCCATTAAAATCCTATAAAAATGCTACTACAATTTATGGCTTCCACTTTCGCACAATGGCAACGGCTTTGACTGTACAAGAGGATGCAGATTTGAGCGCAGATTATGGTGTACGAAATTTCAGTAGAGGGTGTCTCGCATGCGTGTTCCTGTGAACTTAGACAGGCTCACGAGCAAGCTTAGCTGTCTGTTGCTATACACAAGCAGTAGAAGCAGTAGGAGATGAGGGAACTGTCAAGCCACTTTATTATCATACTTCGCCCTTTTATGTGCTATGTAATCATTTTATGGGAACTGAGTTGGAGGTAGGCGATGATTGTTTATGATTATAGGGGTGATTATGTCAAACCAACCAATGCTGATAAAAATTATTGAAATCTATTCTTCATTATTCACTCTAATTCTATAAATTTTTACAATACAGAATCTGTAAAATCTCACTGCAAGTGAGTCATATGTACGAGTCTCCTGAACTTGAATTCATGTTTTATCGACCCTCTGCATTCTTAACTTCATTTTCCAACTTTGTTCAAACTTTGTCATATGTTGTTGATACCTGGATATGAATTTCAATAAGTTTCAATGATAAAGTTTAATAGTGATAGTTTTAGAGGCAAAAATGTAATAAGTATAATGGCTTTAAGACGAAAATGAGCTGGCATTAGAGGGTCTCTGTAGTAATCAAAGGATAATTAAAGCACGGTACGGCAGCAAAACTTGAATGATGTATGAATGAACTTAGTGAGACAGCAGTCTTATTTGTTCACGAGTAAACTCTTAAAGAAGCACTAGAGGCTCTTGGTGGGTATCATGATTTATATTTTGTTACAAAAGAATTTTGTACTTCTCTAAGTTTACACCGTTAAAAATATGAAATCATCTGAACAAACACAGGTATTCAAGAACCATATTCACTTAAATACTCTACGTAGAAACTCGAAGGATTTCGCAAATTGTATAGATATACGATAAGAAATTAAAACCTTCCCTAAAAAAACACTAAAATTTGAATGGTTACAAACAACTTTTACATAAAAAACTATCAACAATGAGTTAAAAGACGTTTATGAAATCCTTCCATAAACAAAATTTTATTAATAAGATATACTTCTCGACAGGTGAAGGGCCCTAAACACAACACAATTCCAAGTATATCATCAGGTGTAAAAGCCAATGCATACTAGAATCCGAATTTTACTTGTTATATAAAGAAAAAGTTCCACAAAAATAAGTACGTTTAGTCATCATTGGGGAAAAAATTGGCTCAACGTTAATATAAATTGTTGTCATCCATGAGAGCATTTTTAGCTGAATTGATTCATATAAAAATTGCTAAGCAGGTAATATACTCGTACAGCAAAATAATTTTACTCAAAAAAATCTTAAAAACTGCATTTCTTTTGACCTTAATTGACCTTAGAGTAAATATGGTACTTTTTGAACCATCCGTATGCGACTTGCTCAGTCAAAATATTCAAACTTAGCACCAGTTTCTATAATTTGTTTTTATATCAGAATATGATAACGTTTGCAACAGAAATCGTAGTGAACAATGTTTTAGAGCATTGTCTTCACCATAATCACAGGAGTATTCGGGTTACGAGCAACAAGTAACACTTAAGGGATTGCAGTAAAGTTTAATTTCTGGTACGTCACAAGACCTCAAAATAATAGTCTTGAGAATCGATACCAATTCTAATAAGTCCAGTATTCTGAATCGTTGATATCCTATTCATTTTAAATAAATTTCATGAAAGCTAAATTGTATCAAAAGTAGATGAATTTATCCATTGATTTTCGAGGATCATCATTTTTGTGAACCAAATTAGACTCGAAAGATGACCCAGCTATAGCTAAAATAGTAGGAAGTATAATATTTATTTGTATATATATAACTACTAACCTGGCGACAGTGATGCGATGCGATGAGATGCTAATAAAAATTGGAACCTGAGCTCTGCGGACTCAGATCCGAACTGTACTGTCTGTCCGGGTTGTGTTCCTTAAATAGTCAAGAGCAGTCAATCCTGGAAGAAGGCACACGAACAAACCACTTGGGCCTTAGGCCTCGTCCGGAAAAAATAGAGTGAAAAATCGAGCTGTTAAGCAAGTCCGGGGCTAAATCTTCTTCGGATGTTACTATCTGCAAATTCACATCTTGGAAGTCAGGAGAGAAGATACTAGTAGAGCGTGATCAATGTTGGTTCGTTCTTTTCCTGAAAACAAATGAATTTAATTAGGATAAATAAAAAAAAAAGAGTTTACATGCTTACGTGTATTGTCGTAGAATTCACTTCTTAGAACACTGTGCTTATACATAACAATAAATGTCCATCGTCCGAATGACAAGTGGACATGTTTCGTTGCATAAAGAAGAATTCATTTCAAGTGGATTTCATATGAGAACTATAGAAATTTCTTTAAGAATATGGACTAATTTTACTGTGAGTCAAGAAAGAACGCCTGTGCCATTTCATGAAGTGCAAGAAATGGCTTCATAAATGCAACGTTTTTTCACAAATTGTACCGATTCAATATCGTTAACACGAATTTAACATGCGTGTGACAACCAAAAACTAAAGTCTAGTTCTTCTTCTTCTTGTTACCACGAAGAGCGGTCGTCCAATTAATAACTTCATTTAAGCATTTACTTATATGTGTAACTATATACTTGCGTGCTTTTCGTTTATTTTCTTATAATTATACTAAAAACCTGGGTAAAATTATGTGAAATAAATAGAAGAATCCCATCTCGAGACAACTCTCAGTCGTTATGATATCATTGTTGACCACATAGACTCATAGAGCTTTACATCAAGAACGTGAAGCATTTTGAAACGTGTTTTTGAAACAAACATTAAACTTTGACTTTTTTTCCTCATTTTTATTTTGCAACTATAACTTTTTCTCTTTCTCAGTAGGATATGTGAATGAGAGTAATTCAGCATCTGGGTCTGTCGTTTAAAATCAATAAAACAGAAAATATTAAAGTGAGACTTATCCCAACATTATTTATGTATATGAGGAAAGTTGAAGTTAATTAATAAAAGGCATATGAATGAAATAGTAATTTTAAGGTTCGAGCTTAAACACAATGAAGACTATTAAGAAAAAATGCTCCACAGCATTAAAAATTCTAGTCCACTATCAAAATTTGAAAAAAATATTGTATAAGCAATGCTGCTGCATGTATAATGACAGTTTTTGAGCCACCAGTTATCAAAAATTGATAAGACTATCCATCGTCTGTAGGATAACCAGAAAACTCAAACTGCTCTTCTTGCAAACCATGTATTTCATGAATCTAAAAATAATGCTCAAATAACTATTTTTGTATGTCTGCAGGCATGTGCATGCTTTCAAAACTTTTTACCGTTTATATATACGAGTATGAGCAAATTTGCGTTGAAACATTAGTAACTTTTTATTTAAGAAAGAATTAGATCCAGAATGGACGAAATGTGGTTCTGAGATAGAAAGTAAGTATGCTAGGTCTAATGGAACCCCTAACTCTGAAGTGACAGGTAAGTAATGCTATTATTTTCAACGCTGCTAGCGGTAATGGAACCGCAACAGTATCTGTGAATTCATAAGGCGAGTTTATGGAGTACATTTATTATCTGTCGTGTGATTTCGTAGGCTTCAGTCAGCATTTATAACTTCACTTCTAGTAAAAGTTTTAAGGAAAAAGGAAGTATCATGTAGACGCGTATACTTTCATTCAGAGCGATACTAATACTCATACCCTTCCTAATGACCAATAAAATTTATGATGATGGCCTTAATGATCTTCATGGAAAAAAGTATGAGAGCAAAGTAAGTGTGGTAATATGTGCATCAGATAGCAATGACAATAATGGCAATCACAGAAACTTGTTCGTCAAATACGTACACACGTAATGAGCTGGAATCAAAGTCATGATGAACGTAATAGAATAAAAGTGGCAACAGCAACGGGAAGTTGGGATCATTCTTGAATTGTTACCCAAGTCCCATGCCGTAGTTACTCAAGATCCATGCCGGAGAATAATGGTCCTGCTTAGTACTGCTGTGTTGAAAAGTAATGAGAACAGAAGTACTGAGCAAAAACAGTTGTCATACACCAGAATAGAATAACAACTAAATGAATGTGCATTGACCCTTCATAGCGTAGTTTATTTTTAATACTGAATAAAGAATATTCTCTTGTTATAGTGACAGATGGACGTTACGTTTGTAAGAAATCGTATACATCCCGCAGTAAAAGTTAAAGGCACGATATCAACGATGGCTGCAGCAGTTACCAGTTGTCAGAGCAAAGTGACAGTTGCCATGTATCATACATTATACGCCACGAAATCCAAACAAAAAAGTTGCGTTAGATCGACCACAGCTTGGAGGACACATCTTTTCATGTTGCCTAGCAACGACGTGCAGCAGACGTAGGATCAGCAGTAGGTCAGAAAGACGGCTTAAAAACAACCCTTGACGAAACAACAAAGAGCTGCTCCAAGCTGCAACCGCTCTATAGAAACAAGACAAGGTCAAAGAAGGAGATAAGCCTCATAGGACCTTGTGGTCAAGGTGTGCGCTCGAAAAGCAGATGCACTCATAGTGTTAAAGTATAAGTCTGGGCTGGATTTTAGACGCAAAAAATGAACGGTATTGTACGTGGTTCTGTGGTGAAGCATAAATAAATAGTACACTTAAAGGGAGGTAGGAAATACAAAGTTAAATAGCAATTTTAAATACATATTTAAATTAAAAACATGCATGAATGAGATATATTAAATAGCGCTGGCGTGTAATTCATTGTATTTGAGATTAGATTAAAGAATGACTGTATTTCCTACTCACTCGCCGGAAGCAGCTGATGCATATTACTTTTAACATTGATCGGAAGCAATTGGTGCAGAGGGAAGAAAGTTTATAAACTAAACTCATGCATTATACTTTCAATGTTATGAATTATACTTGTAAAAAACCAAGAAACAAAGATAAAGAACTAATTCAAAAATGTAACTGAAATTTACTCAATCTTCGAAGTCGGTCTTTAAATCTTCCTAGTAGGGCGTGCAAGACGGTTGTGCCATCTTTGTTTGTTAATTTGTACTTTTTTGCTTTTGATTATATATCTTTTACAGCGTGTACTACTTTGTTTTTCATTCTTCTGCTGTCATAGCAAGGATCTGAAAAAAATTCTTTAATATCATAAGGTAGAAACGATCGTGTTGTTTATTATCTACAAAGATCTGAATGAAAGCAATGTACGACCTAGTGCTAGCACACTCGAAGCTAATTTTATCACAAGGGAAATAGATTGTCTTAAAAATATTAAAAGCCAGAATATTTTCTCAACTGTTTGCGACCAGTGAAAGTATTAAATTAAGAAGTTTACAGTTTCGCGTAGAATGCAACACTTGACTATCTGTCGCTCAAGAAAGCCAGCTAAAAAACTTCGAAGAAGCGTACACCATTACTTTAAATTTAACTGGTGCTCGTAGAGTCTGATGATTTTCTATTTGTTTTCCTTCCTCAAAACTGAAAGATTTAAAAAATTACCATCCCTAAAAGCAGAGATAAAAATAATTCATTTGGTTCTATCATATTCGTTTCAAATTCAGTACAAAATGACAAATCAATACGAAAATTTTGAGTTGTATCAAGAAAGGAAACTTGACTCTTTCTGATGCAACTTAAGAAGAAAGCTTTCTTATTCTATAACTTATTAACTCTAAATTTTATACCAATTTTTTACATCAATTTAAAAAAAATTACATATAGTGCATCAAAAAAAACCCACTCCGCTCGCAAAGGATAAATTTTCCTAAAGCATCTAAAATGTGTACTAGTCATTTAGATAGGCTTATTTTAGTATTGTTGTTCTTTTTGTTCAATGCAAACAAAATTTTCCGTTAGATTACCTAAATTTAAAACTAAACACCTTTTCAACGCACTCCTTTTTTTCGTTTTATGAGTAATTTGAAATTGAGTAATGAAAATGATATTGATAGAAAAAACTTTAGTTTTTCACACCTTTTATTAAAGCATATTACAATTACAAGCTTGCACATTGAAAATTTTACCATAGAGTAAAATCAGTAATTCAAAGTTCATTTGAAATCTTAAAAACTGAAGACTATAAGGACTGTAAAATCTTCCTGGGACAAGTACTAAAGGCCAGTCTCACTGTCCACAAAATACTTTAAACGCAATGTCAGCTCGAAAATAAAACTATGTGCAATGTTGAAGTTTACTAGGAAGGAGTACAATCATAAGCCTGACGTTGGTATCCTTGTTTTGGGAAAATATTTTGTGACATGATCTTGGACATCATCATTACCCAAACATCGCTGTGTCCTGTTTACTGAAAAATTAATGAATAATATGAAAAATAAGAACGAGAACTGTTCTCTAATTGCCATTCTTTAGTAATAATACACTAAAGGTAGCTATCATACTTTACAAATTGACAGTTTTATCAAAATATTTTAATGTCAACTAACGATTGAAGTTCATTCAAAAAAGTTTTCGGTGTAAAAAATAATTTTAATTAGGAAACATGAGATTGTGTGACATAAAACACATTTAAAAACTAATTGTAAAACATCCTCAGCAGTTAAATTACTCGTATTTTGTAGAAATCCGTGCAGCTTCAAATACCACATATTTGAACTGAAACTTGAAATTTTTCTATGGAAATTATATGTATGTATTTGTGATGCCACAACAATTACCTAGTAGCTCTTGACGCCATTCATGACTCTTACATTATATAAATTAATCAATAAAACCATGTTTTAAAAAGTATCCGTTTACACATCATTCTATTTCCCTTCAAAAATCGCTCGAGAAAATAAAAATACGGACGCTAGAATAAATTCTATTTAATTCTAAATTACAATTTTTTCAAATCATCCAGCGAGATATAAAAAAACGTATTTTAAATCGAGCAACCAACATATTGAGCCATTCAAAATAATTCAGATTTATATTGTTATATATTATTATAGTTAACCTCATGAATCAACGCTCATCAGTTTCATCCATGCTCCACCTGTGTGTATATACATAATAATTCCAATCAGATCTTTCGAAATATTTGTGTACTTATTTTTACTCCATTAAATGAAACGAAAATCATCTGCTTTATTTTGCTCGTGTGACAGGAAGGATCTGAAGACTCGTACCAGACACAACACGCATGGAGGGCGTGAAGCAGAGCGCCATGAGAACAGGATGCTGGCGCAGCAGCTAGGCCTAAAACAAGCAACTCAGGCCTCTGCCTCTGCTGTTCAGGCTGGGGAATTACCAACTTTTAAATTCAAAAAATGTTTCTTTTAAAGCAGTCATCAAGCAAAAGTTCTTTTTCAACTAGATTGCAAGCAGCCGTTTTCTTGTTACAATATGTTCTAGAAATGGATCGACGTTATCGACAAATTCATTTGTTTTGCATTTAAGTTTTAAGTTGAAAGCTTATGATAATTTGTGTTTTTTATCACAATATTCGTTTATTTTTTAAATAAATTTAGTTGTACTCGTACATGTAAATTGTTATATAATGGTTATAACTGAGAGTTGAGTAGTGTGGCTACGTTCCTTCATCTAGTGGATAAATATGAAGGCATAAAATTACTTAAAAGATAATGGAATAGTTTTCAGTTTTTTTGGAACTGAACTCATTGACACTGATTAAAATGACCTGTTAAAGTATGCGATTTCTTTGTACTACACCGTTTATTACTATATATGTATCGAGCTCAATTTGAAGAATTTGATACTAGGCTTATTTTTTCGATGGAGGATCTTAAACAATCATTCCTACGAAAAAATAACAGAGTTGTTTTACATCCATCTGTTTAAACGTATTTTTTGATGCGCTGCCCATACGGGGCCTACAACGCTGCTTGACTACCAATCCTCTTCAGCTCGTGAGAGCGTCGTCTGCACTCCAGCAGTTCACACCAGTTGTGATGCACCAGTGTTGTGATTGCTCCATCTCCCTAACATCCACTGATTTATATGCATTGTCAAGCAAACAACATAACATTTCTATGCCTGTAAAAGATTTATATTAATAATGCATGCGTATTATAATGCACAAATTCTACAAAAACTAAAACTTAAGCAATTAATTTTCATCTCAAGTATGAGATTTTCCCGATATTGACCAATTAGTTCGCAGACAACGCCCAACTCGTCCATTCGCTAGCCTTGAAATGAGCTTTGAAACAAACAAGAACTGATCTGTTGGTCGGGCTGCAGTAATTCACCTGTTAACATAAACATCAGCTTGGAACGGAAGTATTTGCTGACACTTTCAAATGAAGCTTAAAACTGAGTTTATTGAAGTACTGTGTCTGACTAACATATAGAGTTGCTACAATGAGTAATTACACAAGTGTAGACTTAGTTTTTAAGCATTAAAACAATATAACACTATAACAATATAACACAGAAAGGAGTGCAGACATTGAAGCGACGTCTCGTACCAGACCAAGTTTCAGAAAAAGAAACTTGTGGTTGAGGTGCGACACACGCGAAGCCATAGCGCTTGGCGTCTGCACTTATCGAGTGCAGCTACGAAAAGCTTTTTCAAGTCACGTTCTGATAAGAATAAGGGATAGATTGTGAAATAGCTGCAGGGTGTAACAACACGAGCACAGTCTGGTATATAACGAGCAGGAGAAGAAGGAGGTTCACAATTCTCCCAATCATCTCCGGGGAACAGCTTCTTCTCTTCAGCAGATTTTCCGCTAGTTTTCAGGCTCTCATTTGACGGAAAAGACGATCAAATATTCAGGTAAGACCACATCGGATGCATGCCATGTGTAGCTAAGCTTAAGTCACCTCGATGTATGAAATGAGTGATTCCATATAACGGACGAACAAATCTAGAAGTAGAATTTCCCCATACGTAAATAAATGAAAATTGCTGTCTTAAAGTGATTGATTACTACATTTTTGTTCAAAAGAAAATTATATCAACGTACGATTTAAAGCCAATTAGGGTAAAATTCAGGATTAAGATAAGTTTTCCTTTTTTTTAACACAGATGAAAACCTGAATATGAATTTACACAGCAGATTGCCTTTGGAAAGAATACACGTCCTTCTTTATCGTACGTTTTCTAAGTTGTTTCCATGTGTTAGTATTTCTTACCAGTGATTTAGCATTCAAATGTAACGTCAAAGTTGCTGTTGTTCTCAAAATTGTCCCCATGTGTTAGCATTTGTTCCCTTTGATATGAGATATAAATTTTGGGTATGCTGTGTTCTGAGCCTAATTCTTTTTCTAGCATTTGTGACAGTGATATGCGAGGAAATCGCAAATGCAATATTTTTTAATTCAGTGAGCAAAGAAATAAATGTTATGAAACTCATTGCTTCAATAGTTATAAAAAATGCAGCTTCTTTCATTCTTTTTCATGAAGAGTTATTTGGTTGTTATGAGATATTGATAAGTAATTATTAGACATATTCAGATCAGACACAAGAACGATGTATTGACACATATCCAACACGTGTCCAAGATAATTATTACGCAAAAAACTTTTCATGTGTTTTTTATAAAATTGTTCCGAAAATCCCAATAATTACAAATTCTGACTGAGACTTTCACGTTTTGAGTAGATCAAAGGAGAATCTGATTAAATGTAGACGCTAAAAATTTTTAAGGTAAATTTACTCGTGTATTTAAGTTTAGGGAAAATGTGTTTCTTTCTGTAAAAGATCACAAGATGAATAACTCTCATGCTACTAAGTGTGATCATAATGTGTCTGTATTATACGGAAGAGAAATTACAATTGTCCACACACAATTATGCGAAAATAAAATAAGACATGAGTAGATAAATATTATTTGAAGTTGTTTCACGTAAACGTAGACTTTTTACATTATTCATATTTTTGACGTAGATTTATGTTAGAATTATATTGGGAATTATTTGCAATTGAAACTCAAGTACAATACAAGAGATGAAAAAATCTTTGAGTATTAAAAGATCACATATACTGACTGTGCGAACACTTAACACTACAATACCTCGCGTCAGAACTTAGAAATGAAATGAAAATTCTATAAACAACATTGAGAAGGGTAGCAGAATAGACCAGTAGCGGTAACACGGCGGCGGGCAGCCATTGCAGCGAGGTGCAGCCGTGGTTGGTCCGCCGCCCTCCGGTTCGATCAATCACGTTCTTGCATCTCGTTGCAGGATGAAGCTGTTGCTGTGGTCGCTGCTGGCTCTTGCTGTCCAGTTAGCTGTGGCAAAACCCACTCCTCAAGCCCAACTCCTTGGATCCTACCTACCACCGGAAGAAAGTTCTAGCTTCCGGGCTGTTGATGTCCCAGTGGCCGACTGTCTACTCACCCAGACACTTCTAGAAACTGTAACCCTCACCACCAGTGCATACGAAACAACCTATGCCACGAGCACAGTCACTTCTAAAAGAACGGCTTATGTTCATCGAACAAGTACCCTTACTCGGTATCAAGAAAAAATAAAGGAGCGATCAGTTACGAGAGCAGTGACAGAAACACTAACAGATTCTGTCACTTATACCAAAGATGTGATCGTTCAAAGTGCTCTTTCTCCAGTTACTCAAACCGAAACAACAGTGGTAGTTTTCACGCTTCCTTCGACTAAGATAGTTCAGGCCACTGCTACAACTACAATTTACGAAACATCAACTGGACTTCGCTTCAGAAATGCCATTGCGTATAGTACTGATGCTGTTGTGAAAACCATAACAGAAGTTCTTGAAGTGGAAGCTGCTCCTGTTCGAGTGACTCAAACTGCCCGTACAGTCAATACATTTATAAAATATTTGAATCCCGAGACTGTAACTCGGACTGCAACTTCAGTTTCAGTGTTCAAGTCTCGTTCTATCAACGTGATTACTCCTCCTCTTAAACTCGTTACTGAAACAGTCGTACTGCCTACTATTGCTTACTTAACGTCTACCACGAGCTCCACCACAACTTACACCGCATATAGTGTTACCAATGTACCTACTGTTCTTTACAAACAAGCCATTGTTACCTCTACATCTACAGTTCGCTCAGTTTACTCCTCCACAAAAACAATAACTCACACTGAAGATTATATTGCTGAGCATACAGTTAGTGTGCCACTGGTATCCGTTGTAAGAACCACTATGCGCGTTCCTACTGTAAGCACTATTCAGTTCAGTACTGTGATTCGGCAAGTTGTGTATGATGTAGTGACCAAGACTCGTCCTGAATTTATTCAGGAAACCAATCGATTTCGAAGTGTTCAACTTTCCACCGCTTACTCTCGTCCGGCCGACGTTATAGCAACCGAGACGATTATTGTCAGCAAATGTGCTGGAGGCCAGTCAACTGGATACTCGTATCCCGTACCCCAAAACGGGATTTTCCATTAAATTCCATAATCAAAGGGATTTGTTCCCAATTTAATCAATAGAGTACATAAGACAACGTTTTATAAAACTTCCTGCTTTCTTTCAGAACCAGCGCGATGAGGTTTTTGGTCGCTTACCTGGCCATTCTTGGAGCGATGGCTTCCTGTGAGCCGATAATCAAGCCCACCTACTCGTACCTTCTTCCTAACCTCCCTTCTGTTCAGAGGAGCAGCCCATCCTTGGACAATTATTCTGGTTTTACGTTTTCAAAAGATCGGGGGAATTCAAGATTCAGCCAGCAAAATCAAGGTGCTCTGGAAAACCAACAGAAAAGCCAAGGACAGCCTACATTTATACAACATCAAGATCTCCTTGGATTCAGTGAGAGAGATCAAGGATTTGGAAAGCAAGAACATGACCGTTCAGGGTTATTACAACAAAATCAAGGAGTATCCGAATTTAAATTAGCAGATGGGGGCCAAGTAGGGTTTCAGCAACAAAATCAGGACTATTCTGGATTTCACCTGGTTGATGAACGGCGCCCTGGATATGGACAGCAGGAAGTTGTAACCCAAGTTGAGAGAGGAGATTGTGTCTCGCAAGCTGTGACAGAAACTACTACTCAATACATAACGAACACAATGCCATTTGTTGCAGTCACATGGCAAAGTAAGTTTGTTAGTACGACCAGTTATTTGGTCGATGAATCATATGTAACCGTAACGAAAACACGGACAGTTGACAACGAATACTCCATTACTCATAGTGTCACAGATTATACGACAGTTACCTCCACTCAATATCGTACGGAGATTATCGCAGCCAAAATTTTCCATGAGACTCACACTACGACCTCAACTTTTACTCACGTAAAACTTTTGACAAATATAGTAACTAATACGCATCACATTAAAGAAACCGACTATGTCACAGTATCTTCCACTGAAACGTCAATTGCTGTCAACTTAGTTCCTTTGACAGAAACTCAGTTCTTCACTCTTCCTCCTTCGACAAGTTACATTGTTGTTACGAGTGAAATTTTTGAAACTCAAACCATACCTGTAGAACCGTTCACTACCGTAGAGACGGTTACCGACATATCGACGTCGACCCGTGTAATAGACAGACACCTTCCAACACAAACTTCTACTATTTTTGAGACGCTTAAGATTCCTGATTACATATACCACGAAGCCACCAACTATGTCACTTCTACCACTACGGTTCTTGATACTAACTTAATCTTCGATACATCAACTTCTACTCTAACGAAGACTGTAACTTATACTCAGAGTTCTACTGACATTCACGTGCAGGAAACCACGGTAACATCTTCCAGTCAGCTTTTAGTAACTTCAACGGTGTACGATTTCCAAACCCAAACTGTTTCAGAACTGGTACCCTCCTTCTACAGCGCCACCAAAACTGACTACGTCACCGACACCTTGACACGAACTGTGGAGGTGCTGTCACGAATCACCAACACTGTTCCTCTTGTGCAAACTGTTTACAGCACCGTACAAGAGATCCTCCCTCCTAAAACTAGGGTTGTCACCACCTCCATCACGCAACCATGTTCAACAGCTGGAAATTCTGGATACAATTACCCCGAGCCTGCAAACCCTTTTGAGCTTATTACTTTCCCGTAAGCACACGTCCAATACAAAACAGAGTCATGAAATGTAAACAGTGAACTTTAAATTAGATCGTTAAAGATTTTTAAAGATGATGATTGATTTTTGAAGCTCACGGGAAAGACTTATAGCTCTATCTTTACTTCAAGAATGTGTCACTTGGGAAATTGTCTCTTCTCTAAATTTAGCAAAGAGAATAATTTATGATGAAAATGTAGATTCTATTTTCTTCTGTAGCTTGTAAACTATGTCATTTAGATATGAAACAAAAATTGGATAAATGATGATAGACAACGATGGAAAGTGAATTTATTAGGCATTTGATGTATCGTAGATGCTATCAAAAATTGCAGTAATCTACCGTACTTCAACCGATACAATTTCTTGCCTATAGGTATTTTTCCTTTATTTCAGAATAACAGTTCCTTGTATTATTCTTGATCATAAAGATGCAAGTTGCACTTCATGTTCCATTAACGGTCTTTCTTTGCATCCAACATAGTCTGTTTTAGTTTCTTACTCTATTTAATTCAATGATCAAGTGTGCGCCAAGTTAAGACGCCTTTGGAGCAAACAATTGTATGTATTTGGGGAAGATTGTTTAAGGTGAGATTTTATCATTTTTTTGGGAATTTCAGTTTCGGTGATTCGCTGAATAAATTTCTTGCAAAATAAAATATTTCTGATTTACCCCATATATCTGTTGACGTTTTGTACTTTATTTCATCCATGCTATTTGGCATAAGAAATGCATTCGTTTATGCAAATAAGTGTAGGAAAGAACTTCAGATTACATATATTTTCACACAAAATCATTTTTTGAACACTCTTCATATCGAGTGGCAGTGAAACAAAATATTTAATTTCCCTCCCCTAAATCCCTTAATAACGATTTAAATTTTTCTTGTTTCTTGACGACGAGGATGAAATGTTTCTCAACTCAAACGTTTTGAATCATTGAAGTAAGTAAGTAAGAAAACATTGCTCACAGTCTCGAAGTATTCAAAAGCGTATTTCAATTTTATCTTATTAGGTGCTTGAAATCATTTTGAATTTCCTACCTGTTCATTTCTCTATAAAATGTTTAAAGTGCCGAGGTGATTCCTTTTTCGATTCTGGAAAAGTAATGCTTGTATCACTTCTTTTGCTGACACGAGTTTCTGAGAGATGTTGTAAAGTAAAGAGTAAAGTTTACTGACTTTCAGTGAAATAAACTCTTATCACAGTCTCTTTTCAAAGTATAGATAATAAATACAACACACATAAGATAATAACAGGCAGCTTTGGTTGACCATCATCTTTTAATCGTAAAAAATTAAACCCTCGGAAATAACGGAAAAACTTTCCATGCATCGTTTGTGTACATTACGGCACAGTATTTCCTTCGATGCACTTTAGATTATTATTATTCAGCTTTCTTGGTGGTGCCTTCATACCCGAAACCAAAAGTTTTTAGTTGTACTTCAAACAGAACTCTATTGTACGTGAAATACGTACTTTTTCCCAGCACTTTGCTACGTTTATCATGAATAGAGTCAATAACGTCGCATACGTTCGTAACTGAAACTATGGCTTGTTTCTTCATACCGAGAATTTTCACTTATTTTAATGATTGCGTGAGTGAGTTTGCTCAGCATCAACGTAGCTCGTTACGTTGACGAGTAAATAAATTTTTGCACGTGCATTAAATCACTGAAACTGAAATCTGTTTTTACCTCTCTTCCCCCTACAATAATTGTGTGCTTGCTCTCGGGAAGACAATGGCGTGAAAAGACGCTTTTAAAAGCTATTTTCTTGTTGCAGCTCTTAAATCAAGATAATGAGCTGAAGCTGCTTTCTGCTTAGCTGTGGCTTTTCCCTTGCCTTATTTGCACTTTTAAAAATTCTTCAATATCTCAACTGCACTCGCACACTCATGTCATTCAACGTCATTTTATTTTTTTATTCTTCATTTATTCGTTCAAATTAATGTTTGTTTAAATTTTTTGATCCTCAAACGGATTTAGTGATTTAAATTACTTTTTTCTTATTTAAGGTCAGGAAAGTATAGCCCTGTTTGTCAAAAAGTTCCTTACCTTTTCAATAATTAACTAGAAACTTTAGATTTACTTGACTTTAAGTACAATAATTGAGTTATTAATATTGTATTTTTACTTTTTTTGACAGCTGTATGTGCTATATTTTCTGTTCAACGTGTGAATTACATTCCACACGATTTATATCTGAGAAAGTTTGCACTGCAAATAGCAAGTACTGTAACTTTTTGGTTGACGAAGCAATTTTTTAAAGGAATACAAATAAAAATTCATGTATTCAGAAAGAGTTTTCAAACACTTGGTTTTGAATTAGAGTATACTTAAACTCATCGCCCAATGATAGGCTCCTACTCTTTATTGACTGTAACATTAAAACAGAAAATTATCGTTCAGCCGTTCAAGCGATTTTCTCAATATATAAGTACGCAATACCTATTCATTTCATATGCAACAACCTTTTAATTGCTAATTGGCTGAAAAGTGCAAGCATAAGTGTGTAATTATGTTCAAAAACAGCACTTTAAATTCTTCTCATGTCTTATCCTTGTTATAGATAACTCACTTGAAGAATGAGAACCCTCGCAACTATTAAGCAATCATCTGGGTGGAAACAGTAAGAATGAAAATAATGCTCGTTCCCACGACAGTTCCTTGTACACCAGGCCTCATCCTTGTGAAGCCAGTCATAAGAGCACAGGCACTCAGTTCTCTTTTATGTATCTACTAAATTATGGATTTCAGGAATTTTAGACTTGTTGGATGACGCCTGTGTCCCGTGACACTGCTGTAGTTAGCATCCATGAGATGCCACTTCACTGGATGGCACGTCTTCCTGTTCTGGTCTCGTCATCGCTGCAAACACAAACAATTTGATGGCAACTTCTGAGTTGACTGTATGTTTGTGCCAACGATATCGTAATGACTTTTCTGCCACAGCCCAAACTTTACGCCATGCACTGATATTCTTGTTGTAGATCCTTCATTATTAACTCCTACATGTACGAGCACTGTGAAGATTCTTTCAGTTCTTAGCATTGTCATCTGAGCTTGAAAATTATTCTGAAAATATTTATAACTCTTTGATTTGGTCTATATGAATAATGTGGATGTGAAACTTATCATATTTTATTTATTCATTCTTTAATTACAATCAGAATCAATACAGTTTCGATTGTATGTATATTTTACCTCTGACAATCATACTAAGAGAAATTCTACGACGTTAGACTTCTTAATTTGCCTATGATGAGATTAGAACGGATGACTCTTGCAGAACTTTGAGACTTGAAGACTAGGAGACAAAACTTAAAGAAGAACGATGGTCTTACAGCAACTAGCCGTGATTCAATATCAGCTATTGAGTAAATTAATAATAAATATTAAATGGAAGTGAACTGTACAATATGAGTGTGACATTATTGTGATGATTCACTCGTAGTGATTCTTATAATAATTTAATTCTTGCAATAAAATTCAGTTCATCGCTTGCATGAATGGCGAGCAGTTTCCTCGCTTCTCTCTTGATAAATTCCATCAGGAGTTCGCAGTCTCATGCAACTGAATTTATTCGTTGATTTATCAATTTTTATTGACCTGTTGAATTTGAATCTCTGTCAGCATTAAAGTTCATCGGAGTAAGTATCAGCCTTCAAATTTTTTCTAAATTATCTGTTCGCAATTCGTTATTAACAAGTCGACTTGGGAAATCAAAAATATTTCGTTCCATAGAAAAGAATATTTATTTTAACATTGATAACGTATTATCGAATTAGAATCTTGTATTAAAATTTTAAATATCGACGGAAAGATTAGTAAGTTAAAATGTGAATGTAAAATTAACATGAGAATCTACAAATAAAATGTTTTTGTAACTCACGGATAAAAACAAATTCACTAGTGACACACGAGAAACTTGTCACTTAAGAAGATCCGAATACAAAGTACCATCCTATTAAACTACAATAAATTAAAAATAAATAGCCGTACCCTGCCCATGGAATAGTCTTTCCCAAAAAATATAAATACTTTTACTAACACCTAAAATATTTTTTCAGCATGATGAAAACACACCAGATACTTTGAAAAACATGGAATATATATATATATTAGAAAATCCCAGTGTATATACAGATATATATATATATTCATTTTTCAAAAACCTATTTATGCAACTGAATTTACTTACTAAAATCAGCACAGCCCAGTACGTTAATAGAAACATAACCGTATCTTAAAATGCCCACAAAATATAAGACTCATATTTATTCTACAAGAAAACGGTTACTTCAGCAGGATTTCCACGAAACTCCGGGAAAGGATTCATGGCAGGAGTTTACCATCGTCTGCAGGATTCGTAGACTGTACTAGCTTCGTAAACGGTGGGGCCAGGCACAGCTTGGATAACAGTATGGGTCCTTGTCACCGGAACTGTAACACGTTCCGTTCTAGTGCCTCTCCCTTCTACAACAGTGTTCGTTGCAGAAACATCTACGTAGCGCACCCTTGTGGAGGTAGATCCAAGCAGCAGGGTAGACACTCGAGTGTTAACTACTGCAGCATCCTTTGTGGTGATCAGGGTCGTAGATGAAGTGACAGTGAGATCCACCACCACAGGATAGGTCACGTCCTGCACTCGGTAAATTGTGGAGGTTTCGGTCGATGTTTGAGTGCGTGTGAAAGTATGTGGAATAGAGGATGTTATTGTGTCAGTCAAGTAAACAAGAGATGGATAGTAAATAACGGAGGGAGTATAGACAGTTGACACAAAGGTTGAAGTAGGACCGTCGACTGTGCTGAACACAACTACAGGCCTATCAACGCTTGAAATTGATGTCTGGTATACAGTCTGTGCAGGTCTCACAACAGTTTTTGTTTCATAAACAGATCTTGTATCAGTGAACACAACCGTAGATGCTGCCTTGGTTGAGTAGCTTGTTCTAGTCTCTACATAGAAATCAGTGATCACCGAAGTGCTGACGATTGTTTCAGTGTGATACTGCGTCTGAGTCAACGCAACAGTATCAACGAGAGTACTGTATTGCACTCGAGTATCAAAGACAGTCTGGGTAGACGTGTGAGTCAGGTAAAGAGTGGGAGCAGGGAGTGTCTCGGTCTTGGCTTCCATGGCGGTAAATGTAGAATAGATTGTCTTACTGTGAGTTTTTGAAATTCTGTCCTCAATAAATTTTGTTTCTGTTACAGTCTGAACGACAGTTTTTGTGCTAGAGACATATTCATTATGGGTTTTGCTCTGAATAACGTACACTGTTGTTGGTACAACGACAATTGACGAAATAGTATTCGTTGAAATGACGGTCTCCACAGCACACTGAGAATTTAGCGAGTTGTCCAGCAATGAGTGAGAGGGCTGAACGCGAGGAGGCGAAGAAACCGACTCGCCATGGGACTGAGGAAGAAATAGATCTGGGAAATTAGGAGAAAAGGATACTGAATCGTCAGGAGACTGTGAAGGGAAAGACACAGACACATCATTAGACTGAGGAAGAAAATCTCCAGAAACATCTTGTGACTGGGAAGGGAAAGATACAGGGAAGTTATTTGACTGAGGAGGAAATGTGTCTTGGAATTGTGTGGAAAAAGATACCGAACCATCATGGGATTCAGGAAGAGTTGATGCTGAAAAGTCATGAGATTGAGGAGACGAGACTGAAAAGTCATGAGATTGGGAAGGAGAAAATACAGATTCTCCTTCAGATTGAGGAATTGATACTGAAAAGTCATGAGATTGAGAAGGAGAAAGTGCAGATACTCCATGAGATTGAGGAGAAGTTGATACTGAAAAGTCATGAGATTGAGAAGGAGAAAGTGCAGATACTCCATGAGATTGAGGAGACGAGACTGAAAAGTCATGTGACTCAGAAGGAGAAAATACAGATACTCCATGAGATTGGGGAGACGAAACTGAAAAGTCATGAGACTGAGGAGGAGAAAATGCAGATACTTCATGAGATTGGGGAGAAGATGATACTGAAAAGTCATGGGACTGAGAAGGAGAAGAAACAGACACGACTTCCTGAAAT
The DNA here is from genome assembly GCA_006783055.1 of Trinorchestia longiramus. Lineage (NCBI taxonomy): Eukaryota > Metazoa > Arthropoda > Malacostraca > Amphipoda > Talitridae > Trinorchestia > Trinorchestia longiramus. The sequence continues at coordinate 158,171 of VCRD01000494.1, forward strand.
TGAGGGGGCCAATCCGCCGGAACATCATGAGATTGAGAACCAGATAAATTTTCAAATGAGAATGATGCTACAGATCCATCTTGAGATTGAGGCAGGGAACCTCCAGCCACGTTTTGGAAGTGAGGGGGGAAAGCAAGAGGCTCGCTTTCTGGCTCAGGTGGACCGTATAGAGCTTGAGGTCTGTTGATGGACTGACCATCACGCGCTGAAGAAAAACCATTGGAAGAAACGGGAAGTTTTGCTGATGCTACGAACTGGACGAGTCCCACGAGACAGACGGTGACTGCAGCAACTGTGAAAATCCTCATCCTGCGAAAAACAAAGCAAAAACTTTAAATAGAATATAAAATCCCTTGCTAGTAGTAAACTTATTATAGCTCTGTTTTCTATGTTGTTTGATAATCTTGTGCAAGAGCTAAAGATCGCCGTAGTAGATAGGTAACACGAGGTACATTTTGTTGATTGAATTTGAATGAGGATGAACCCTTTAAAAAAATTGAATTTCTTTCGCTGGAAAGAATGACTAACGAGTAGATTGAGATTATCGGAGCATTTAAGTTTTAAAATAAAGATTTGCTTATGATAATAACGGGAATGTTTAATTTTTAAAATAACATAAATTTTCACCATTTTTATGAATTTCTACACGGGAAAATCGCATTCATTACTGCTCAGAAATCTTGATTACCTTTAGAAGAAAGACCATGGATTGGAAGGGGGCAGGTAACTGTATGCCTGAGATCCAGCAGAAGATCCACAATTCTGCCTGACAACTTTAGTTTGAGTGACAGTCACCGCTGGAGACCTAATGAGACTTGTAGCTTGCACTCTGTACAAAGCGGTCGATGTCCTAGTAACGACTGCATCGTTAAATATTCTGGTGCTGAACCAGATAGTATTGGTTACCGTCTTGTGGACTATCGATGCATGTCCTCCTAAAATAGTAGTTGTAGACAGAACCTCGGTGGTATACGGAGCAATAACTGTGCTTTCAGCAACTTCGAGCTCCCTATGAGTGATCGTACTAGTCTGGTAATGAGTTCTAGTGTTAACATTTGTTCTCGACACAGTGACGACCACATGAGCTACCGACGTTTGATGGTCAGCAAAGTGAGTAGTTTGGTAAACTCTGCTGATCTGGCTGGTAGCAATACTAGTGACAGATGGCAATATTCTTGTGTTGGTTACAACAACAGGCTCTCGAGTTACTAGCTTAATGACAGGAACAGAAACAGTTGAAACCTCAATGACAGGGAAGAACACGGGTGGGGCGGCAACCTCTTCGGTCATCGTCATTGTGTCAGTTATAACTCTGGTGCTCACAACATCCGGAGGAGTTACTACAGAAATTCTACTTGCCACTTGAACAAGTGTACTCGTTGCGTATGATGTGGCGTATTCGTTGCGAACGCCTGAGCTAACTTTGATTATGTTTGTAGTTGATTTGATAAGCTGGACGTTCGTATGAGTTTTAGTCGATGTTGCAACAACCCTGAGAGTTTGATACACAGGAGGCAATTGAGTCTGAACGGTAGTTAGTTTATTGACGGTGACAACAGAGTGAGCAGTCTCTGTTACATCCTGAGTTACGGACCTGTGACGAATAAGTTCCGTTGTGCGAGTTATATGATCAGTTAAGGTGCGCAATACAACATTGCGACTGGTGCCAAATTGTGTGGAGTAAACTACACTGTAACTTTCAATAGTCTCAACTTTTTCGCGGTTCACGTGAATCGTTGAAGTACAAGGATAAAATGAAATAGGATGAAGTGCTGATGCTGCAGGCACAATCTCAGGAGTATCGTACAGACCAAGGCCTGCATTTCCAGGTGTTTGCGAAAAGGATCCGATGAGTTGGACTTGAGGAGTGGGTTTTGCCACAGCTAACTGGACAGCAAGAGCCAGCAGCGACCACAGCAACAGCTTCATCCTGCAACGAGATGCAAGAACGTGATTGATCGAACCGGAGGGCGGCGGACCAACCACGGCTGCACCTCGCTGCAATGGCTGCCCGCCGCCGTGTTACCGCTACTGGTCTATTCTGCTACCCTTCTCAATCATCTTTTATTCTCTCTAAATCATTCAGTCAAATTTTATACCTTCAACGATGATGTTACGGTTTCATTTATTCAGAAAACTCGCTATAATTTCAGTTGGGTCAATTCGGAAAAAGAAAAGTTTAACGCAAAAATTTTTTAAGTAAAACAACTTTTTCACTCCTAGAAAAAAATTTCGTCTAGTGTTTTTAGATCGTATCAGTAGTCCATGCTGTCAAAGCTTGGCAACGCTTGTTCTCAAAATTCCTCTGAGATTTGACTCTCTCAATTCAAAATTCAGATCGAATTCAATGGCTATGAAATCAATTTTTTAGCATTTCGAACGGTAAAAATACAATTTAAGCCTTTACATTCAGAATTTTTTTCAGTTAGTTACCATACCTCTTAGCTCGTATTTATTTGTCACAAATCCAACATCAGTTTCGTTTCTCTACAATTATGGACGACAGCTTCCATCATCTTTTATTTCCTGTCTACTGAATTACTTTAAATATTCTACAGGTGCTTTTTGTCATCTTATAACAGATTCAATTATTAAAATCAATTCTGTCTCAGGATATATTAATCCAATGTACTTAATCGTACGATAGTATAGTAATCATACAAGAAGTACAGATAAGAAAAATTATACTTATTTTCGATGCTATACCAGAAGGTTGTTTTTTATCTCTTTTTCTTCGTTTGCATTTAGTGCACTATTCTCTGTTACATTTTCTGGTACACACTGTAATCTTTAACTTCTTTAGTACGAGTATTATTATGAGAAACATCAGCATTACCGTCAGAAAATCCGTCATTCATAATTCATACCTAACTTTTTGTCACTAATTCTCAAAAAGATCACTCATTAGAATTCTAGCTGAAGTTTAACTATTACAAAACACTAACTTATATTTCATACATATTTGGTTCAAATTTCAAGAAGCATTCCTAATGAAGAAAGTAATGAAGTTGATGATTTAATTCGGTTTCACATGAATATGTGTTAATTCCAATAATTGTAATGAAAAAACTAGTATCAATCTAAAATTAATCTTGTATTGGAATTGTTGGGCATGTACTATTGTACACGATCTGAAGATTGCAAATGCTATAATCCATCAACATCCTTTATACGACCAATAGCCTTTTCAAACACACTTTACTATAAAAGTTTTGCATTTAAGTATATAAATGCGGGTATTCCATTTTTGAAATATCAAACGAGTTACTAAGCTCTTATTAAACTTATTTATTACTTTCATTCAACATATTAAAAAATGTAAGTCGGAAATTATGTTGTATTAATTATTAGTTATTTGCTATTTATGTTGCATGTTGCATCCATCCTTCAGAGCAGAAAATAGTAATAAACCAAATAAATGATGTGACTAGTTATACATCGACTAATTCCACTGACTAGTTTGAATAAAGTAAATCTGCTGTGAACAACAGAAAGCATTGTTTACAAAATTAACAAAATTGTTACTTACATGAATGAGGTAGAAAATTTGGTATTTGGAGCAAAAGCACAGTTCAGGAGACAGCTTTCAGAGATGAGGAGGACTGCACTGATGTATCCAAAACTTCAGTGCTCGCATTTATACCACAGCCCTGGCATAAAAAACTGCAGTTTTATCGCAACCATCTTCGGAATCTTCAGTTTGAGGTGCATTTGTCAAAGTTTGTAGGCCGGACGAGACGCTCCATAAAACTTTTAGGCCTCTTTAAGGAGCCTACTACTACTCGCCTCTTCTCAGCTTCATGAACTTCACTGGGAACTTTAACTTACAACTTAGTAGGCAATTCGTAAATCATCAATCATGGCCAAGTATTCACCATCTGTAGCTTTACTTCCCATAAATTGAAATGACCTGGGGGGCATCAATTGCTAACTGTGACTGAGGCCATTTTTCTGATTTCGGTGCACATTTTTTGATAATTGAAAATGATCCCTGGACATCAAAACTTTCTCACTATTTAACTACGATTTGAATTCTTTCCTAATCATTATTGATGTATAAATTTACCTAGGGTACTAGTTTCATGAAGTCACACGTTGGAGAAAAACATCATGTGTCACAGTCGCACAAGTGCTTTACTTTGCTAAAACAATCACAAAAGCTTCTCCGTAAAGCAACTTACTGGACTTGTTTACGTCTAATTTGTGAATGTTTACACAAGCATTCTCTGAATAATTAATCGTCAATAACTGAATTAACTGAAAACCGTCTACATCTATGAGTATGAACTTATTTCCAGTAACCCTACTCATTATCAAAATGAAAAGACAATGGTGTTTTATTATTGATTATCAAAATTACCCTGAGCTCTGCTCGTAAGTTGAGCTTGTATCAAGACAAAAAAATCGACCTCAGCTCTAATTGTGTTGACCTTACAACAGTGAAGGTTTAAGCATGTACAGTAACTACTTGCATTCACACTTTCTTGACTACAGCATATTATTAACTCCAGGATTGGCTTAAGCACTTACAGTTCTAACGACAGTCAACTATTCTCTACAGCTTTCAATAGTCAGATGCACGATAGAAAAATAAATATTAAACTTTACTTCATATTAGACATTAAATCAAATTTAACAGATTTGTAATATGCTCTGCTCAAATTTCTTTTTGCCTAGCAACTGTAAAGCACATAGCACTGATGTCAATTTTGTCATTATTTGTGTGTAGCTTATTTTCTACCGTTATTTGTGCCCTGCGCAGCTGTGTTAGAAACATTGATTTCCTCATCTTATCGTTATAACTCGTAAAAATATAAATAAATAGAATTGGTTTTTGAAAGTCTACCAAGTGAGAGCATTAAAATGAACTAATCTGGTCATTTTTGCTACCGTTATTTCCCAAATCATGGCTGCAATAATATTTGATATCAATAATATTTTATGTATGAAGGACCAACTACTTTAATTTTTTGTTCTGTTCTTCTTCATCGATCTCTGGAAATATGACAAGACTTAGAGTTCATGACATCTTTGTGGAAACTTTCAAATTTCCCCAGTTCACTTTTTAGGATTAATTTCACGCCAGTGACTTGCGTAACTTCTGTAACTCACACAAGTCTTCTTATTGACAGGAATTCCTAAAACATTCTTGCTCTAACTATGTATTTTGTTTTTTTACGAATGCGTACATCAAAATTATCTCTTCACGAATGCTTACATCCGTACCGTAAAAATTACACAAAAATTGTTTTGTTTTTCACGAATACGTACATCCATAACGTACATTTATCATTATCGTTTTTTCACAAATGCGTGTATCTTTAATGTATGTAAAAAAATTAATGTAATGAAAGCAGATTCTTAAAAAAGAAGACCTCTTACGCTATCAGAGAGCTAGGCTTCTATATGAGCTCCCCTAGTGCCTCTTACTAAAAGCAAAGTCCATTCCTACCAAAGGAGGCAAGTTTTGTGAGCAGCTGTGTGATATCTAGGCTGCTAAGTGGTTGCCACCTAGAGATCATGGTCTTAACTCCGTCTACAGAGACTCCAGAGGGACTCTAAACCAGTTTATGGATTGTCTGTCCTTAAGAGAGAGAATATGTTTCAAATTCTTATATTTCGGTAAATGAGTTAACATGCATGTTTTTGGCATAGTGTAAATTAAACCTCAATAAAACATGTTGATATTTTTGTGACTGGTGATTAAGTACCTACTACTATCAGTAATATCAGTAATACTCACGTTAATTTGGGAAAAATAATAGTTTTTTAAATCGTTTATCCTGCACTCACTAAAATGTTATTTTCAAATCTAACACAAAAATACAACTAAGAAACAAATAAAACGTGTTCATCGTACAGACATCCTAAATATCATGGGATCTGTTATCTCAAACTAGAGTTTCCGTGGAAGTTCCACGGTTTATATTTGACTGATTTGAAATTATTATAAAGATGAATGCATTAAAGATTTGCGACGAATTATTGTGCTTTAAATGAATATTTTTCATTGATATATGCAGAACTTTCATTGTGTATCTTATCCACCAATAACATGGCCCGTATATGTAGTACCCGTTGAAATTCCTTGATTTAAAAGTGATAAAATTCAGGATCTATAAAATGAAATACATTTTTCAGTTCTACCTGTGGCATTATCAAAATCTGAATAAGTTTCATGAATGTATACAGAACTTTCATTTTCTATTTCATCTACCGATTACATAGCCGTGTTAGAGAAGAAAGCTAATAACAGAAAAAATAAAGTATTTTATGGTGATGCGACGCCTTTGGTATCCACAATACAATGCTTGTAATACATGCATACCCGATCTGATTTCAGTTCAATAATTTTTCTTAGTAATAGATAGGAAGTAATGGGACGGACACACACAGATACAGAGAGAGAGAGAGAGAGAGAGAGAGAGAGAGAGAGATGGAGATACATAGTTGATTATATAAGTAGATTGTCTAACAATAGAAAATAATAATTCTTTCTAGTTAAATTATTTTTAACTTATTGAAACGAGCGAAACAGTTACATTAACGCTTTACTGCAAATAGCAGCATTCAACATGCATGGAGACTTAGATCAATGCTTTACTGTATGTTGTTTCATTTCTAAATAAAAATAATTAGCTTATAGCTTGTGATTAACGTACTTTCAAATTAATTTCAACCCATGTGATGCAAACATGAAACCTTCCAAATATTTTTCTTACACACAAAATACGTTAATATTCCCAGTATTTACGATGCATCATTTGCCTAATATTTGGCCTTCTCTCGAGACAATGGAAACAATACAAGAGAATAAATAATGGCAGGATTGCATCAGAACTATAGCTTCTTTTTGCGGCTGCTGAAAGCTGAACATACCTCATGTAGCGATCATCCTTTCAATTTACATGAGATCCGCAGGCAATTTAATATCACACACTCACTTAAGCTACATCTCACCTACTTCTTCATGTTTAAAAGATCGTAACTTCTCAGTTACTTACACTCTCCAAAAGCCCCGCTGATTAATAAAATTCTTTGATCACGCTGCGGCAGACCTCTTCTATTGTATCATCTCTCCATCAACCACACAAACCCGACGTCCTTGTCAGCTTGCAAATGCTTGCATCTCCTGTAGCAACTTTCCCTCAGAATACAACACTAATGCAGTGATCTATTTAACCTTTATCAAATTTATGCTTGGTGAAGTAATGCTGTTTTCATCGTCGAGACAGTGTTACATATGATATTCTGCGGTCCATTCAGGTTCACGGTCACAACAGTAACATAATGGATGCCTGGACGAGGCCATCTTGCATTAGATGGAGTCACTTCTGGCCTCCAGTGACTACTTCGGCTGCTAAAAAATATCTGGTACTATGTAAAATAACGATGAAACGTCTGAAAAATATCTAAAATTAATTACCGAAAATTGTTCCCGACTTGTCTATCCATTTGTCTGAACTTGAAGAAACAGCTAATCACAAATTGCCTTCGAAAATATGTCATCTCCTCACCTGTTTTAGTACAACCCTTTGTAACTTTTCTTACGTAGCGTTTTTCATAGAGTTATGAAACAAGCATGAGCTGCCGGTGACGTTGAGAGCATGTTTGATGAGTGATAATGAGTACGAGTAGGAAAATTGCTATAATTGAAGCCTTAATTCACATTTTTCCAGTCTACCATAAGACCATGAGAGAAAATTTTACACTGTTTGATAATGCTGCTTGATAGAGGATTGTAACTCACCTATGTAGCTCAGTTGTGATGAATGTATGCACAAATTGTGACAAAGTTGTACAATGAGGTAGAAAGGAAGATAAACAACGAAGAAGCTAATAAAATTCTTTCCTTCCCGATGAGAAAGTAATTCAAATAGCGCAATACATTAGCGACAGTTAATGGTGAGATAAAAAACTCATTTCCGATAACTGGAAGAGTTTCAAACTGCTTTACGGCGGCTTAAAAAGCAATAAAAGAGAACGGTTTGGATTCTCTAAATGAATAAAGTTTAGCTTTTGCTCTTTGTGTTGAGCTTCATTGGTGAGGAGCTCCGCCTGTACTGATTGTGAATTCCTTCACTTGCTGTTCGGTTCCTTAACTGAGATACACGCAATAATGTCATACTTCAAATGTAACTATTATAATAATAATGTTATGTAATGATCAGTAATATAATACAACCACTTTCAAAATGTTATACTAAATAATCTTTTTCAAAACTAACTCCATTTTTAGAATACAGAGCAATGAAAATTTCGCTTTTAAGCTCATAAACGTAGAATATCACGTTGATGTAATTAAGCATGCTAACACAACCTAGCATTTCTTTTAACGCATGGACGTCTTTAGAGAACATGAAATAAAAAATGTTTATTGAAGAAACAGAGAAATTAGGTATGTAAAATGGAGAATTTTTACACATGAGTCTTATGATATGGTCGTATGATATGGTCTTATGATATGGTCTTATGATATGGTCTTATGATATGGTCTTATGATATGGTCTTATAGTGGCACCAGATTCAGATCTAAAAACCTTCGTTTTCTTAAGATAACTTAAAATCAGGCCATAAAATAAACACTGGATTTCACTGAGCACAGTTCTTATTGCAAGCAACAGTCAAGGACAATTTGATCAGTGGTCTGACATTAAATAGTGAGTGTGTTTCTTTCCACAACGAAAAGTAATATTTTCAGTTGAATTCCGTCAGTTTTAAAACGTCAATACGACGTCTGTCAATAAGATGTCTGTCAGTATTTGTTCTTTCATCGCTGGACAAAAGGTTACGTGACGTGTGTTGCCTTATGTTGCCTTGTGTTGCCGTGTGTTACCGTGTGATGCCGTGTGTTGCCGTGTGTTGCCGTGTGTTGCCGTGTGTTGCCGTGCGTTGCAGTTCATGGAGAAATTAAAAGACACAGGCTCGTTTTCTTACCACCGAGTCAACAGTGATTGCCTACGCCAATATTTGACGTGCAGCTCCTGCATTTGAAAGGATTTTGCGCTTTTAATCTTCAGTTACAACCATGATGTCCTCTTGAAGGCGTGTAAGTGAGGTAGTCGTACTGCTAAATTATTCAATTTACTTATTTGTGTTGTCTTACATAAATTCATTCATACTTTCTATACAAATTAACGCCTTTGTTAGAATCAGAGTATCTTTTTAGACCATTCCTGGTGCCATTATTGTGCATATTATTGTGCATATAATACATGTGGTAGCGCGAAAGGCAATGTGTGAGTTAACACATACTGTCCCCCATTTACGATGGTGTACACAAATAAGATTTGGATTATTAATTTTATTATTATTTCAATATTTCATACTGTCGGGCAGTCCTAGGACTTTGTATTTCTCCGACAATAAAGCATGACGATCACTGACAACTGAAGCTAAAGAAGACAACCATTCCCCTTAGACTTAGACTTGAGGGCCAGCGTTTGGCTGGGGCCTTTGTAACGGCCTTTAATTCCTCTAATACACACACATACAACAGGATGGCATCCCAGTTTTTTTCCTGTAAGCCAGGGTCATCTAAAGTAATTCCTCTAGGACAGTGGTGGCCAACCTGCGGCGCATTGAACGATTAACGATGGCGCATTGCCTTTGTGCTGGAGGGGATAAATTAATGTTTTTTAATATGTTTAATACTAATATGTTTAATATGTTTTTCAACATGTTTAATACTCTCATGTACTCTCATGATTTTGTGTAAAATTGGCGCATCTGATCTAATATTATAGGGCAAGTGGCGTATGATATGCAAGAGGTTGCCGCCACTGCTCTAGGGCCACCCTGAGTCATTCAATGTGAATGAACCAGCGAAGTGAGGGCATCACTGGGAGATGCAGCTTGTCATAAACAGCCCCTCATGCTTAACAGGTTTTCTACTTGAGTGGAGAACAGCAAAGTCAGGTCCTAACACCAGCTCACTTAGAGCCAGATGGCAGTGAACAAACACCAGTTCATTGCACAATGAAATTTTCCAAATTAAGTGAGCACTAAGAATGAGCTTTTACTCGCTGATACGTGACTGCAAGAAAAGTAAAATTCCGGTATTATTTAATAGCTTGTCAGAACTTGCTTCATTATGCATTCTCAGCATCAAAATAAACTGGTAAGATGAATTCGTGATTCGTGCGTGTTTACAGACAATTTTTCAGCCTTCTATAGAAAAAATCGTTGATTTTTACGGAATACATGACAGGTATTATAGAAGATTACACGTTGTGCCGGACATTTGTTTAACGCAGAACACTGAGAATTATGGTGCATAATACACCTTGGCATTTTGCCGCTGAATGATTTAATGAACTTTTTACGAGAAGATTATATTTCTTACAGAAGAAAAGACGCTACAACTCACGTCATCTTACCCTGTCAAGTGTCAGTCTGATCAGCTCTGTGACCTCGCTCCTTGTAGAGGATCTGCTGCTGAGTTGAGGATCGAACCCGTGTACGAACTGGACGCTTTTAGCAATGCACATGACCTTATTTATGTAGTGATAAAATATGCGAAGAAATATCCAGATTGTTTAGGAAATTTGAGTTCATTATCACTAAAATAACTGGAGTACACAAACAAAAAGAGAACTGATATTTGAAACAGATTGCTAGAGCTTGCTTAGCATAGCTATAAAATTACTCAGCTTCTTTCAAAATGTATGCTGTCCGTACACAACTTTACTCAATATTAATGAACATTTAAAAGAAATGAAAAAAACAATGGAAAAATGTTTATTCAGACCTAATCATATATAAGTCCTGTACTAAATTCATTTTCTAAGTGACAGTCTTGAAATTATTTATGTTAAACAAGGCAAATATTGAGCAGAGTAATGACTACACACACTTTCTTAAGTGTCATTTTCAAATGTCATCATTTCTCGATATTTCATTAAATTATTTAACATTTCAAACAAATTGAGGACTAAGTAACTGATTTGTACACAAAAAAGGCACAAGATCTCAAAAAAAAGGCATAGAGCTTCACGACAGCTTTTACTCCAGCTTTTGTGTGGAGGAATTAGCTGTGATGTGGCAACCTAACCTGTCTCATGTAGGCCTAAGCGGGAAAAATCTAGGCCAAGTTTTATTACTTCTTATCGACTAACAGGGATGGAGAGAACACAATTCATACACGCTGTCATTTATTTTGTTATGCATCACTTTGCATGGGACTAAATTCAAACATTTTACTGGTTTTCATTATTTTTGTTGGGTATGGGTTTTCAAATGGCAAAATTCACGCATGTGACTGATTTGTAAAACGCAGATTTTATGATTGCAAAATCCATGGAAGTTAGAGTTAATTTATCACTTGCGCAGAGCCCTTCTGAGCAAAAAATTCATAAAAGTTACTATTGATATGTCATTTTTGTGTCACGGGATATTAGACTGGGCAATTCCAGTACATTATCTTGAGCTGGTCCTTCACATTGCTGAATGCTTTGTTGATGCACATCCAATGCGTAAACAGAAACATTTCGGTGGAGCAGTTTCTGTTTCGTAGTTCAAATGAGAAAAAGAACTTTTACTATCATGTGATGTTTGACTTAGGAATACATTTAGACTTCTCTTACGTTGGTTATAGCTCGGTCTAAAAATGGTTCTCAAATTTTAAAACATGTCCTCCGAATATCATGCGCATCCACTACAATGCAAAGGAAATCAATACGTATGTAGAGCATGGACTTCGGAATGCTTATTTTACTTGCACGTGTATCCTACTCGCCACTTGCACATCAGTGCCCCCGTTTCCTCCAGAGGGAGGAGGAGTTTGGAGGGAGGGAACGGAGAGAGAGAGTTGCAGACCGGTATGTAGGATACATAATAACTTTATAACTTGACCTTGTTTTTTCAATGATTATCGGGCAAATTATCTCAGAGCTGTGCACACTTCTGCAATCGATCAATTTTTCGTTTCTCTTAGGCCTAATTGAAGAAGAAATTTATGTGTGTACACCTCAAAATTTTCGACAAAAACTTTTTTCTGTGTGTTCATTTGAATTCAAATAAAATCTGTTATTTTGGCTTCCTTTGGAAACTCTACAGACTCATCCGTACTAACACAAAACGTTTGTCATTTTCATGCGTTCATGTTACCCAATGGAAAAGATTTCTTCTCATGTTTCCAAACTTTTTAGATCAGTTGTGCTTTGTTGCAAATTACTACACCTTCGAAAAGTAGTTTATTTACTACTTCTCTATTATGAACTTAACGTCCTTGTGCAAATCATATTAAAAGCAAATCATTTCCTTTAATTGACCCTGTATAGGAATTAGCTCCTTTTCACTCAAAACCAAGAAGCTCGAGCAATGTTTTTACAATCAAAATAAAATCCTGATTAATGATGTGTATGGAAATATAATACGCTGTTTCATTCTAGCTTAGGCTCTGATTCACGACAAAACTTAGGCAATAGTTTAAGACACTAGCGCCTTCAAGATGTGGTGCCGCAAAATTAAAATTAAATTTCGGATTCTTAATTGCTGATTTTGCTTATTTTCAGTACATTGAAATTCTATTTTATCAATCAAAGTGAAACGATATTGTAATGATTTTTTGGAATCTTACACAACTAACATCGCTTTTTGCAGTGCGGTAGTTATTTAAAAGATTTACGACGCATTAATTTATAAACGTGCCCACATCCACCGAACATGTCTGGTCGAACAACGTACATCCATTCATTCAGACGTACGAAATTAGAAAACAGACTCACCTTGACCCAAAGGAAAGGAGCAGAAATATAACATTCATGCAGTCCTAGAAGCTTGTCCCTCTCTGTTGTTCACCGTGAAAATCATTACTTTCTTAGCCTGCAGAATTTAAAATACAACTTTATTTTCAGGACTCCTCTCTTCGTAGCTCCTCTCTTTGCAGTCATGGCGTTCGCGTTGGAAGTGCGTTCTGAGAGTGAGAATAAACATGAACTGAAGCTTAGCAGAGTTGTGTAGTAGTTGTTACCATCAGCATGTTATGCAGTAGTTGTTACCATCAGCATATTATGCAGTAGTTGTTACCATCAGCATGTTATGCAGTAGTTGTTACCATCAGCATGTTATGCAGTAGTTGTTACCATCAGCATGTTATGCAGTAGTTGTTACCATCAGCATGTTATGCAGTAGTTGTTACCATCAGCATGTTATGCAGTAGTTGTTACCATCAGCATGTTATGCAGTAGTTGTTACCATCAGTATTTATAGTAGAAGTCAATGTTGTTTATAAATAAATCTTCCTACAGTGAAGATCCAAGCCTAGATGCAGGATTCCACACCAAGGCTATATAGACCTGCAAATTATACGTTTTTTTATTATTTTTCGTTTCTTTCTATAACGTAACACCTTGGTAAGAAAACGAGATATTCTTACATTCATAGAAGTTACTGGATTTTAAAATTTATGGAATATATAACAATATTTTTTGCTAAAAATCATGGATAAGTATTAACAATTGTTATTTAGAAACCAATATACCACATATCACTTCCATACCACTTGGGACTTATGATAATAATCCCCAAACTAAAAATCAAAATGAATTTCTCGCAGTGATTGAAACTTTTTTCGAAATGAATAAATTCTTTTGTTTTTTATTTCGTTGTATTCATCGACTTCCATTTGAGAAAATGTTCGCCGTAGCAGCGATATTAATTTCAGTCCCCTGAAGTGAAGCAAGTGAAGCAGAGTGCTCGAAATCACGCTTGTATATATATATGGTGGTACAAGATAAAAAAATTCAGCCGAGTTCAACATAAAATCTACTGCTACTGAAGAGGTAATGTATATGTTTTATTCCTTTTTTAATCCCTAAGTAACGACCATTGGTGTTTCGAAAGTGATATTCAGCCTAATTTGAGCGGGCCCGATGCAGAAAAATCATTTATTCCTCATAATCTTGTTCTTAAATACCTGTATGAATCGTACAATCAACTATGAGACGGTGTAAAATGTAATTTTATTCAGATGACTCGTTAATAGTGTTATTGAAATGATAGTTTCAACTAGTTAGTTGATGTGAATATCTTCCTCTACTTCTGTCCGTTGACAATGTTAATAATTATGATCAACACTCTGTGAATTTCAAATATTTTCTTCTTAGATTTCTTCACATATTATTGATATTTTATTACATTTAATCTAGAAGTAAATGTTTATTTTTATTTGCCACGTTCGTCATCCGAAAAATAACACAATTTTACAAACTTTGCGTTTTCTTGCATGTAATTTTGCTGCTTCAGTATTTAGGTGAATTTTCGAATCATACTTAATTATTAGACGTATAGAATAATGATATCAAAAATGTTTTATTTCGAAACTATAAAATCTCCCAATTTTATAGGAGAAATGATTTCACTTTTACCTATAAAATTTCCCTGTTTGTAGGATGATCGAGCTGTAGAGACTGTATCTATTCTTATTTTGTACTTGCCTACGCTGAGACACGCATCCGAGGTGAAGGTCAGACTGCTTTAAAAATGTCACACGTGGTAAGTGCATTACAGAGTACTTCGTACAAACTTTTTTACAATTAAATTAGCAATAACTAGTGTCCAGTTCTGCATCCATGATGACTTTCCCCATTTCTGTTTTAGGGAGTTTGCATTTGTTCACTTCATGACAGGAATGGGAAACTTTTTGCTACGCATTCCAAAATTTTTCTTTTTTTCTTTATTAAGATGGGGTTATTTAACAATTGCAATGCTGCTTCAAGTTTGTATATTTAAAAAAAATTAATCGGTTCTTTACTCAGTAGTGCATAACTCAGGAGTTTTAGTGCTGTGCAGTACAAGACATTATAAAAAGCATTGCTTTACTCATGTTCCACCAACCGTCCTGACCTATGCAATTCCTGGACATAGATAAATTTTCACTGTATTTGAAGTGACTTAAGCATTGTTCTCTTGGAGACATTGTTTCTTAGTGTGAAGACATCGTGCATCACACTGCTCCTATAATGCAAGCGCAATTTTAAAACGAGAATTTATCCTACACTAATTCTCCTTGGTTCTCACCCGAGGCAGCTTGCATTTAATCGGAACCAGTCGCTTGTGCATGAACTGCTCTCCAGTCGCAGAGCATTCTTGATGGTTCGTAATACAGATGAAGTTCAAACCTCTACATACTGATGCTTTTAAGAAAACATGCTTGGAAATAAACCTAACCAGTTTCTACTTCTAGAACAGGGGCCGACAAACTTTTTTACCCGTCGACCCCTTCATAGGACATTTGTATTTACATCGACCCCCTCCATGCTCTTATATCGTATCGACCAAGTAAGCACAGAAAACAATAAAATTTAACATCGTTAATAATTACTAAAAATTGATACAAGTAAGTATCCTGTAAAAAGTATCACGTGGAAGGAGAGAGAGTGTACTCGGTTGTTTGTGCTGTGCATGTTTTGTGTTTGCGTCGTCTGCACACGCCAGACATACGCACATACTGCGCTAGAGGTTAGGCTTTGAGTAGCTGTCACTAGCGCACTCTGTCTCGACTGCGGTTACTGCATTGTAAGCAATTGTTCACTCCTAACATTTAATTTTTATTTACAACATATTTTTATTGAAGTTTTCCATTTTTATTTTGTAGATTGAAATTTGACCAAATTTCAAATTTTTCTGTAAAAAATGTATTTGTATCCAAGGTCTTGAAAAATCTAATTGTTTTATTTTCCTTAATCGACCCCCATAAATTTGTCGACCCCTTGAGTTCTGTCCTCGACCACCAGTGGTCGATATCGACCACTTTGCCGACCCCTGTTCTAGAACAAAGTAATATCCTCTTATCCATTACACATCTAACGGGGCTATCTTGTTACTTTAAGCAAGTAGGCAAGAATATTGCCATTTTGTGCACCTGATATCAGGCCAGTGAATATTGTGACAAGGTTTGTAAATATTAGGTGAAATAAGGTCATCCCTCTCAGCCACGGAGTGAGGCTGAACATCACCACCAAAACTATTCCTCTACTATCATAATTCAAGCGTATCTGAAAATGTGATTTTTGTATTAGCGCATCGTAATACACTATCACATTATTACTGACAAAAGAAGAACATTTTCAACTTTGCTCTTTCTTAGTTCAGGTTCCGAAATGATGGAAGTCATAAGTGTCTAGGAGTCATCGTGCCTGACACGACAACGACCTTAAAACAACTGCTGTCACACAGAAATAAGCGAGACCGCCACGCAGCGCAGTACTCCAGCCTGTTTGTGTACGCCAAAGCAACGCTGCTCCACATCACAAAAAAGTAACACAAAGGATACCAAACAGGAATTTCAGAGCCACATAAAGTACTTGGTTTGAGAAGAACAATAGGAGTTGTGGCATTATTGTGAAGTTGGGAATTTTGTGTCTGGAACTAGGACTTCATTGAGCTGCCAAGCGACGTTCAGGTGATGCACTACAAGGAAACAAGTCAACACACACACAAATATTCCAAGAATCAAAATATGTTTACTTTTTCAGAAAGTGAAGCTGCACTTCGAGGTCATTGCATTTCCCAATAATCTTAACTCGTTTATTGAACACATGCCTTCAATTATTTACTAGCAGTGTACCGCACACAACTGCGAAAACATCGACGATCAGCATTGTGAGCTACTCGTAATCAAACAAGCCAGTAGGGTAAATTTAAGCAATGGTGCAATTGATTGTAATTTTGGAAGTCCTACCTCGACAAAAAAATCAACTTCAAATCATAACAGATGAAAGATTTGAGAATTATAACCCTGAAAAAAAAAGGAGCTCCAAGGTAATGTCATTTCAACACAAATAATAAATGGCCCGATGATCACTGAAATTTATTCAACGTTATTAATAAATACTCGTACTCAAGTTCACACGTCACTTAATGCTTCATATTCTAATGATCCTCCGATCTGTGAGTTGGTTTATCGAAATATTATCGGTGGATAAAATATTTCAGATCTTTTCACACATTTCCACTGCAAGCAAGTTGCCAATAATGCTACACTACTCTCCTAGTAACAATCTAGGTTACAATTTATTCCAATACAATTTAACAAAATACAGCGCTTGCACGATTATACAGCTAAATTGCGTGCTCTCAAAGCCTTCTCAGTCCACAGACCAGCTTCCACTGAAAAATTCAGAACCGTAAGTTAATGAGCTTCAGTTCATAGGAGGAAGTACAGAGCAAGTAATTATATCTAAAAACGAATCCTAACATTTACTAGCCAAGGACAGCTATGTCTCAGGAGGATCTACTAAATCTTATATTTCAAAAACAATACTCAAACTTTCCTTTTCTCATGAGGAAATGAAACGGCGAACAAGAGAATACAAGTCACGAAAGATGGACAAACTAACACAACAAATTATATCTTACCAAACCACATGCTGCCACAGCAAGTCTATTATGAAAACTTAAAACATACGCATTGAGAATCCAAGAGAGATTATATAGTAAACATCGTTGGGTAATTTTACTTTAGAGAATGTTTAAAAAGAAAATCAAGCTCGCCCAACAGATTTATTTAGCCATAAGGCTCTTTGTGAAGAAAGTCTTTCCAGTAGCAAGAACATTAACATCCACCCTGTTATTTTGAAGCTAACTTTCCAGATGAGAAAAGGAGCTTAGCTTCACCACATATTGCAACGAGCGAGAACAAACAAAATATTCAAAGGCAGAAGTAATTCTCTCTCAGATAATGCTACAATCGACACTCACAAAGATAATTAAACTTAATTGCGCTTGATGGCATCACAAAAGTGGACGTAAAGATCACAGAACAACTCAAAAGTACACAATAATAATCTATAACAATAGAACGGAATTTTACACCAATATTGTAAAATATTTTTGAGCCCTCAAGGCTTTGAGATCAGTACGTCCAGCACAGATGATGCAGAGCTAGTTCTATATTAAAGGTAGACCTAAAGATCAATCACTGACAGAAGTATTGCCCAGGAGAGCTTAGAATAGAGCTAGAAGTCTCTTTCCCTACTTAACAGTTCATTGGCTAGCAAGTCTTGTCCTGTATGTAAGAAGTAAACAGAAAGTACACACTCTATACATAGTAACCTTAACTGTGAAAGAATGGGCCAGTAAAAGCATTACTTAAAGCTTTTTCGGACTAAGTTCATAAATGGCACCCAAACGCGTTCATTTCTTCATGAAATGTTTCTAAAAGTGAGTCTTTACTGTTGATGTGGATGTCAGTGGTCCAGATGTTGACTATGTTGTTGAGCTGTCTAGTGCAGTCTTCCTTGTCATCTTCATGGAAGCAAGCATTCATGAGTTTTGTGCATGCAGCAGATTTGTCGTTGTACTCGCGGTTGTAACCTTTACAGATCTCACACAGCGCCACCACTGAAACCAAAAAGCATTTTTAATCACATGAATAAAGGTAATTGTTAAGCTGAAAAGAGGAAGACAGGAATCCATCCTATCATCATGATGAACTGCAATTCTTTTCTTCAAGCATATTGCACCCAATCAAGGGAACAAGATGGAGAGAAGTAAAGCATAAAAACCAGAAAATTATTCCTTCCTTCTAACTTCTACTCAGCAACAGCACACATTAAAAATTAACCACATAGTAACTTACATCATTTTCATTTATTTTACCCACATAAAAAAAAAATATATATACTTCATGATACAATGGTTATATTATCTATTTAAAGAACTTTCTAACAATCATCTTTGATCTCCTTCCTTACCTATAGTACGAAGATGCACGCTGTTGAATGGCTTGAAATTTTGACGAACTTCCTTGCTGAGCTTCATGTCT
This sequence comes from Trinorchestia longiramus, assembly GCA_006783055.1. Classification (NCBI taxonomy): domain Eukaryota; kingdom Metazoa; phylum Arthropoda; class Malacostraca; order Amphipoda; family Talitridae; genus Trinorchestia; species Trinorchestia longiramus. The sequence continues at coordinate 176,940 of VCRD01000494.1, forward strand.
AAAATTGACCTCAGACTTTCTTCAAGTGAATCACACATGGCACTCTGAAAAAAAGTTATAAAAATTATTATTTAGGGACTGAGTACCTTTTTCCAGGTAAGTTGAAGCTCCATTAATTTAAATAATTTCTAATCATATACAAGATAACTTATTTTAACAATAATACTAAGTATATAGAGTGATTTTGGTGAACTTACGAGGAAACCTGAACAAAAGATACATTGGGAAAAGTAAGTGTTTGTACATACATTATCTGCAGAACTCACCATTGACTTAAGCACATCAGAGAAGTCAGAGAGGTAAATCATGGCTGTGTAATCAAGAGCCTTGGCCAAGTTGCCATCTTTATCGATCTTCAACCCAACAAAATTCTGTAAGTTGACTGCACCTTCTTTCTTTGCGGAAATCCATCTTCTGCTCACAGAGCAATACTCCTTGATACTCTTTGCAACAACAACTGAAAAAAATTAAAGATCACTTATTAAATCTTTCAAATGATGAACAGTTATGAACTGCTAGTAATTTAACATTGAAATAACTCACAGGTGTCCATAAAAACACTACCTAGTTTCAAGCAGGTGTAACATGTAATTTTATCTTAATCTTTCTCAGTAAGTAGCTTTAGATGTAGGACTTCATTCAGTTTGCTGCAGTATAAGTTAGCATTAGAGACAGTCAATGTGTGCCCATCTGCATACTTGGCACATTAATGCAATAGTTTAGTTTAGCCTAGACTTTCTGCAGCATATCTTAAGTGTTCATGCAAGCTATTTATGCGATTCAATTTTTCAGCTCCTCCAGGATTGCTAATATTGGTGGTACATGAACTGTGCACTTCACATAAACTGTGAAGTATGTACTGCTGAAAATATGAGAATTATTAAAACCAGTTATCTTGCAGACCATGCAAAACAGCAGATGTTGGATCAAAACTACACCATCAATATCAATGTTTGATGAATAATCAACAAGGTGGATACTGGATATTTTTCATGCTAGCCTACATTATTTCAAATAGTTTTATTAAGTATTTATCCTGCTAAATAAAATTAAATGTTATACCTGCTTGAAATTGAGAATTTAAGAAAATTATAGCATACATATTCATAAACCAAACATAAATACCAGTGGAAATTTTTATGCACTTTTGAAACATAGTTAAATATATGAAGTAAAGAATCATTTTTCATAATTCATATTCCTCAAAATATACAAAAAATATTTGTGCAAATTCTATCAGTGCTCACCAGAAATGTGGTGAGCTTTTAATTCAGAAAGAAGAGGACTTTTTTCCAAGGCAAACTTGACTTTTCTACCACTGCAGGACGACTGTTCTTTGGGAGTTGAGCAAGCACGAGTAGGAGTGCCATCAGTGGCATCAGTGATCACATCCTCGACAGCACCAGAATTTTGGAGCGATGCTCTTGCTGCAGCAGCCTTCAAGGCTCTCATTTCTTGTCTTGAAATCAATTTCTTCTTTCCTCTTATAACTACACCATTGTATCTATCAAGCTTAGAGGATGTGCTAGGAAAACTGGCAGGTGTAGGAGTGCAGGATAAATGTTCATTCTCAGCATTAATGATGTCTGGCTCATGCTTATCAGGGCCTACAGAGGACTGTTCTGAAGTAGAGGAATGTTTTGCATCACTCTTACTTCTTCTTTTATGAGCCTTCATCTTCATGCCTGAGTTGTTCTTTGGTGTGCTACAAGCATTGACAGGAGATGGTTCTGGAGGCACTTGTATTTCACACTCTTTGGGTGAAACAATACTCAAAGAGGCAAGTTCTTCTGTTACTTTAGATAACATCTTCACAAACTTAAATTAAGGCAAACCTTTACAATCACTTCAAAATTATGTATGACTAAAATTATTCACTACAAAAGTAGAACCACTGCAAACATGAAAAAAATATACAGCAGAAATAATCTAAAAAAAAGAGAAATAAATTTTGAATAAACATTTAATAAGATATTAACAAATGGTGCATCTAATTTTCAACTTGAGAATGTTCACAAGTGAGTCATACTGATGACGAAGTGGCAAGTAGTTAAGTATTACAAAAATTGTGATATTTCCCTTTAAAATGCACCCAAGAGTAGCATCTTCAGTGAGAGATCCAAATCAAAATGAACCTTTTCAATAAAATGTTAAATTCATATCTCATGACAAATATTTGAAGATGTAAGTACTTCAAAATACACTACATGATCAATTTTAGTTTTTACCTTTTATAATATAGTGCAAAGGTCACCAAACTAATTTCATAGTAAGTCAGAGAAAAGATAGACCTATGAGCATAAGCTGTACAAGTATTTGGCTAAGGATAAAGCAGCAAATATACAAAAACTAACAATTCTCTAAAAAGAAACAAATTAACAGCCTGAATGAATTAATCCTATTGCCAACAGTTTCGTGCACCTTGAATACTTTCTTGTGATCACTATATATGAATCCATTGACTATAATTATTACATTTTTTTAAACATGAAAACTAATGCACATTGTATTATAAGCATAAATTATCAGTCATTATTCCTAACATAACCCACATTTATAGAAATGTTAAGAATTCATGCATCTGCTGGTACTGTGTATGACTACAACAAACACTAAAAACCAAGAGATATGAGAAAAAACTGATGTTGGACCATTCTAAATGAAATGAAATACCTAGTATGAAATATAAACAACTTTAACATATGGAGTACATGATACCACTTTAATTTATTCACATTTAAAAATTGCAATTGCTTTGCATTCCCTAAAATACATATATACATATTGAGGGATTCAACAATAGAATTAGGAGTACTGAAACATTAGTTTTTGCATTTCTACATACGTAAACATATTTCTGTTTTTGTCAATGCACATCGTCTTCACGACCATAGTAAATATAAATATTAACCAAGGAGTAGTTTTGACCAATTCTGCTCAGTGACTAGGACCACTTACCAAACAACAACCTGCACTTCTAAGTAGTAGACGATAGTAGAAAGGAGTCACACGTGACAACTACTTTCGAAGAAAAGTTAAAACATCAACTACAACTTGTTACCCTAATGCTTACGCTGTTCCGCAATTAACAATTATGATTATCTGAATGACTCTCAGGACCGACTGAAATTGTACCTTTTCTTTTCCATAACCGATTATGGTTTTATCTAATCTGTCAATTAATTTAAGGACTTCCTCATACTCTTACGCTTAAATCTTGTGAATGGAAAATGATGAATTGTTGATGGATGCTGATAGAAAACGAAGGGGCCAAAAATTAAAAGCTGAGATAAACGCTTATATATATATTATATATATATATATATATATATATATATATATATATATATATATATATATATTTATATATATCATATTACAAATAGTATTAATTTGTGCTTATTGAATTTATGTTGTGCGTATGATCACAACTTATTGTGTAAATAAAATGAAATTTGTTTCCAATATAGTATACAGTGCACATACATTGAGTTTTAAATTCTTAATGTTAATATCTTATGAGTAGTGATAGTGCTTATCGATAAGATCTTAGGAGTTGTGGTGATGCTTCAAGCGAGATTTCCGTCCTCTGCGCTGTAACTTGAAGTGGAGGCTCGTAGGAGTGTGTCGATGAGCGTGGTTGAGGTGTGGCTTACGTCAAGTGTCCAGCGTAGCACTTCAAGAATTAGCGTGTCCCATGCTATGAAGATTGATTGTAGGAGGTTCTAATTTATACACTGCACTTGTTTACATTATTAGCTTTAATTTGATATGTAAATCAAGTTTGTGGGATAAATAGATGAGAAATAATTCTTGGGACCGGAAGGTAAAAATATCGTGAGTGGACTCGAAAACGGGTGTCAAGGAACGGCGTCCCCCCAAGTGCGGGTGGTTAATCAAGGGGGGTTAATTTATAACCATACAGTGAGAATAGGTTATTAGCTTTAATTTGAGACCAAAATGAAGGTTCTACGATGCATGGGACGAAATTAACTAACGAAACTGTTTGTTTCAAGATTTTTTCTGGAGATCTCAAGAATTTTAAGTTCGTGTCGAATTCGGTGTCGAGGACGGTGTCGAGATTTTCCCTCCGGTGACAAGGACCTCAATAAAGAGCTCAATTAAGATCTCAATAAAAAGCTCAATTAAGACCATAATAAAGGTACATCAACATCGTGCATTTCTCTACAATATTAAATAAAGGGACATAGAGGGAAATAGTAATAGGAGAGCTATAGAAATAAGTGAGCAATAGAAATAGGAGGAAAATATAAATAGGACAGTAAAAGAATAAGAGGACAATAGGAGAATAGAAGGGAAAAAGGAGGGAAATAACGCGATGTACATCATCATCATGTCACTTAGCTGCAGTTTCTAGAAAATCAAAATACAGCAAAAAAGGGAAAAAGCCATTTCTAAAATAAAGCAAATAACAAATGTGGAAAGGTGCGGTGATTCCGCACTCCCCCGTCCATGTCTTCACCTATGTCATCCACGACACACATTTCCACCACATCCACTGACGACGACAGACATTGACGAGTACATCCACTGACGAAGACAGGCACTGACGAGGACACACACTGACGAGGACAGACACTGACGAGGACAGACACTGAGCAGCGTAGAGCCCTCGCAAAACTTTCAGCTGCAACGCCGCACATCTCCCAATTAACAAAAAAATTTACACAGAAAATTGTTTAGGGTAAATTGTTTAGGGTAAAAAGGCCGGAGTAGTTAGGCCATTACACAGTACAGTAAAGAGAAGTACGGTCATATGGGGGGGTTGGCAATGACCACCCCAACAACGGTTTTCAGGCGGGAACGTGATCCATGACGTAATAGTTGTGTCTTGGCGTTGATTGGTAAATTTTTGAAGGGGCGGGGCTTGAAATGCCGAGATTATAGAAAACACAAACGTGCACGGCTGGAGTAGAACCTACGACATTTACATAACCGCAACTTTATTTCCAATCCTTTAACCACTCGGCCACGAGAGCTATAGTTTCACGCGACGTTTAAACCATTTTAACACTAGCACAACGAAGTGGGCCTGGAAGGTTCAATGTCAAAATTAACAAGCCCGTCTAATGTAGTATTCATGAACCTCACTTAATGATAACATTTATGGAACAAGTACATATGACTTTTTTGTTACGTAGTTTGAAAGAAAAATAATTGAAATATGACAGAATTTAACTTGTTGGACTAAAACTCCTCTTTGTGTTACTCGATCTAGAAAATGATACACTTCTGTGTAATGTGAAAATTATATTTTTTTTGTTTTAATTTATCGTATTCTCATAGCGAATATCACGACTGATGAATTTATTTTTGCACCTTCTATTATGCATGAACTTAGTGCACTCAGAGCATCCCAGAGTGTCTTATTCAATATTAACATTGTGAGTATGAAAATAGAATTTCAATGGTAGAAGCGGAGCTACAATCAAATTAAAGAGAAAAGTAAGATATTCCTAATAATTTTGTTATGCGCATGTGCATTGTTTGTTTAATTCTATCTCTGCACTTTATTACATCTCGTAATTCTTATCTAAATTATATGTATTTATGTAGTAGCAAATGCACCGACCAGCATTAGACCATTGTTTCAAGCTGTTTCCCAATGTTTTTTATTGCTTTGAAATCAGCATAAATTTGACAAAGTGACCGTTGGCCTGACATGTGCGCCATGATTGGTTGACTTGCGTGTACGTCACTGAGACCCCCCTCACCCCTCACATAATTCCATGAAGTCAAAATTGAAAGTGCTCCTCCTAGTCTTTACTGTACTGTGGCCATTGGGCCTATTGAAAATAACTTTAACAACTAGTTACCCTAAATTAAGGTAAATTCAATATAAGTACAAACATATCTTCCCTCTCACACGTATATGACTGTGTCGAGTCACAACAAGAATTTTTCTTTATACTGGCCACAGATCCTTTATTATGTGGGCGGTGCCCAGCAGCAGAATCTATACAACTTTCTGTTCTGTCGCTGTGTCGCGAGTTCGGTACACCGACCCTTTTGTTATACACGCGTACACGTGCGTGCAACACGCGTACACGTGCATGCAACACGCGTACACGTGCGTGCAACACGCGTACACGTGCATGCAACACGCGTACACGTGCGTGCAACATGCGTACACTTGCCTGTACCACGCGTACACGTGCATGTACCACGCGTACACGTGCGTGTACCCGACACAGTCACACGTACACAGAAAATACAGAATTCAGGTATTATTCAATACAGACATGCTTGTGTGGCCACACAACCATTCAATACTTATATACACACTAGTATTCCCAGACCTATTGGGGGGGCAGAGCAATACTCGGTATTACCAGAGCAATATTCAGTATTACCAGAGCAATTCATCGATAAGATGGGAAACATAATTAGTGGATAACCAGTAATCCAATACATGTAATTATCGTAATATCGCCCCTACGGGTGTTGATCATTTTCAGAGTACATTGTATTCTTTAAACTAATATTATTTATAAATCATGGTGTTTCCACAAGTTAATTTTGTACGTTTGTCACAAAATTCTGCATCATGGTAGGAAATATTGAATATATATAAGCTTAAAACATTATGCTCAATAACAACAGATCATGTAAATTAAAAGTCGGTATTTCATCACGTATGTGATGAATATTTGTTCAGGGAGTACAACTTTATGTTCAAAACTAATAATGAGTGGAGCCCATGGATGCAGCAACACCATCTGCGAGATTCTCTTTCAACGAATTTTCTGGAATAATTTACTTATTTTAGGAAAACTTGACTTTATGCCACACAACCTTCGTAAACACTTGAGCCACCGGCCAGATTTCTTTTCTTTGTTCCCTCAGTGAAAAAGATCCCGCATTCACTGAACCATCTGTTACTAGCTCGTGTTCGGAGTCACAGTCTTCTTTATTCAGAATCAAATGGTTTATTGTTTTAAGAAAGAGAGCATCGTTCCTTGAAAAGCACTGTTTAATTTTAACTTTCATGAACAAAAATGGCTGAAAATCTATTGCTTTGGTCTGACTAAACAAGAAGCTTTTATGTAATGTTCTGTGTAAACTAAACTACTGAGAAGCAACATCACTAAGCTACGCTCCCAGTCTCGAAATCTCCACCTCTCGCTTATTTTACACTAACCTCAAGAAAAATTACGACTACCATCTTATGGGATGAAAAGACGATGAAAGACACTAAACATAATACAGTATTTAACACGTTAAGTGCGAAGTGACCCACCGGTGGTCACTAAGGTTAGGTTCTGTAATTTTTCAAAGCTTTCTAGTGACTGTATGTACAAAGTAAAGATTTGCACCGGCTAGGCAACCGCACTTAACGTGTTAAATAATTACTTGTTGGTCGTTTCGATTAATTGACTCCTATTTTGAATCACAGTCATATATCTTACTAAAATTAACGATCGAGTAACGATGAACAATATTGATTTTAGTGGTATATTCAAGCTTAAGGCGCTCTGCAAGCGTATAACTTCTATGAGAGCCGTAAGCTGCTAGTCACGTCTTGGCTAACATGGAAGCCAAGCGCCGTGACAGCTGGTTAAGCTTGACCAACTCTTGCCCCTATGTTACCTTCAACCTTATTATTGATTAGTTGTGTGTGTTGTGAAGCCTTAATATGTTCTTATCAACCTTATTATTAACGCGAGCCTTAATAGCTGACGTTGGTGCAAGTGAGGGGTCGACAACCCGCAAGCCGCTTACCGGCACCAGTTCGTGGACCAAATGGTCCGGGCCGCGCAAGAAACGTAAAATTATTTCCATTTTATTTATTTTAATGTGTTTCTGTCGGGATTGAGCGACTCTCCACGGACGAGAGGTTGATCGAGCCGCGGTCAAATTATCAAACGATGACAGGTACGCGACGATAAAAAGGTTGGAGACCACTGCTCTACAAGTAGCAGTGTAATTTATTTACACCAAAGTGATGAGCTTTTTACCGACACATCGATTATTGTACTCATTGCGTCGTTCAATGTGACTACAGTTAATTTATTGCATGAAAGCTGCAGGCACGTCAACGAAACATATTTATTATTAATTTTGACGGGTTTGTTTTGAGTATTTAATGACATGGAATGCACACAATGTGTTCTATAATATTGGCATAATGTATCGAAGAAGAGCTACAGTATTGACACTTTTTATACTGCTCCTTTTTAAACAACTCATTTGTATGAGGATTCCTCTTTTAGTATCATCTAGTCGAAGTATTCTTCTTCATTCACATAAAGTGATATAAAAATAATTCAAAGCTAGTGAAGTGTTCTGGTGCTAATTCTCTGCGTGTATAATCAAGTTTTGTGTGTATTCGTCAACACTACAAACACTTCTAAAAATCCTTTTAGCCCAGCACTCAGTTTTTTCACCAGTTAAGAATAAGTAATACAATATTTACTAGAAAAGTTAGAAGAAGATCAGGAACTGGTAAACTTTCATTGCAGTTAACCCTCTAATTTGAAATAAGGCGTACGTTCCGGTTACATTTGTGATAAACATTGTAACTGCTGTAAAAACTGTCAACTGCATGCTAGATGAGCCTTCAACTGATTTTCTTTGACAAAACACGTTGTTTTTGCATCATTTAATATATAATATTCAATAGAAGATAATGTTTGAGTCGTAATGTCACCTGCATTCCCACTTTTTGCCATGGTGGACTTCCAAGTGATCTGAGAACATTTTTTTAAAAGTTTGCATCCTCAAAAGGACTTGGTAATGAACATCAATGGACTTTCTAATTTTATTTAATTTAATAATGGATTCTCCAATTTACCAAATTATCTAATTGTTCTTATTAACCCCGTCAACAAATGGATCTTATTGTGAACCTTCATTTTTTAAGGCTTATGGATCAAAATTAGAAAAAAAATTGGGGGTGGGAGCTGTTTCAAAATCCTAGTGGAGTAGGAAGGAAAATACATTCAAGCTAATAATTTTATTATAAAAATATTTCTAGGAGTTTTGGTTACATGATTAAATTTCTTGTTTTTTTCTAATTCTAACCTTGTGTAACATGTTGTATTTTAAACCAGTGGTGGCCAATTTGCGGCGCATGCACCACATGCGGCGCATTGAACGATTAATGCATTGCCTTTGTGCGCATTGCCTTTGTGCTGGAGGGGGTAAATTAATGTTTTTTAATATGTTTAAAACTGATATGTTTAATGTAGTTTTTTAATGTGTTTAACAGAATAGAATAAGGCAATAGGAACGAGTTGTTTGGCCCATTCTTGGTTCAATACCGAAGTCCCATGCTGTAAATGGAAGTCCCATGCCGTGTACCGAAGTCCCATGCCGTGTACCGAAGTCCCATGCCGTGAATACTCTCATATACTCCCATGATTTTGTGTAAAATTGACGCATCTGATCTTATATTATAGGGCAAGTGGCGTATGATATGCAAGAGGTTGGCCACCACTGTTTTAAACATACCTTGAGGAAGATAAATGCATTTTTTTTTAAAGTGGTTTTTGTCCAGTCAAAACCTTACCCCTGTATGACTCAAAAACTATTAGTTGTAGGAGCCTAATATTTGCACCAGTGGCTTTTGGCTGTAAGATGACCTCATACATGAATTTTCATCAAAATCTGAGATGAAGTGGTTAAAAACCTATGGTGATCTGTCATGGGATGCCCCATGCACGAGTGTGTTGTAAGAAAGCTAATGCAGCACGTGAACCACTGGTGGTGGTGGTGGTGGTTGTCGGTGCCACCTGGAAAGAGCTGAAGAAAAGAGTTTGGCACAGATTGTACCAGAAACAGGAAGTGAAAAGGAAAGGGACAGTAGGAGGCTAAAAAGGCGCATTGCGCTAAATTAGGTAGTCATGAAGTTTTTCATGGAGACTAGTTACTGGGTATGTACATATATACACAAGCCCGTCAGGGCTTTGTATTTACAATATGTACATGAGAGTTACTACCTAAATCCTCATGCTAATCTAATATAGACATTGAATATCCCCATCAGGCAGGTCAACCAAGAAAAGGACGCTCCAAAGGACTCAATTTTGAGGAATTGCAGGCTGTCACTGATGAAAACCCTACCAACACAACTAAAGAACTCTGCAAAGAGTTTAATATGAGGCATGTGACAATGTATCGCAAAATGATAAGACTTGAACTGCTTGCTCAGTTCTCTTTTCATCAGGCTGCAATTTCTAAGAATTGAGTCCTTTGGAGCGTCCTTTTCTTGGTTCGTCCTTTAGACTGAAGTCATCCTTTTTGAAACGTGAAACCATCTTCTACAGATCTTTTTATTCACCACATCATTTCCATAAGTGTCTTTGAAAGGTCTTGCTGCTGAAATCGTTGTATTGCCCTTCTGAAATTCATACAGTAAAATATGTCTAATACACATTTACTTGGAGTGTACATTTGGCCAATAATAGTTACTTATTATCATAAGTCTAGAAAATCCTAAAAGAAGTATTATTACTGTAGTGATTTAGATTGCTACACATACATCATTTATAAATTAGAATGATGTAATGATGTCCCCAAATTGAACTCAAAAAACGGACAGAACTTTCGATTTAACCTGATAGATTTTAGTACGGTCACACACATTACGGTAATTCAATTTATTTCTAGTTGCTCCTTTTACTTACCAACACATGTGCCCTGATAGGGAATGTGCTCAAGTGTAGTTTTTTTATAGACTAAGCAATCTTCAGAGAATATTTTGATCCTGGTTTGAAGCTGCATGATATCACGCCGGACTCTCATCAACTGGTGAGCATTGTGTCTGGATGTGGTTGTGCACCTGGGTAGGGGAGGTGGCTGGCTCTCCCAGTAACACGGTACGAGTTTGTGTTTCCGAGATTTTCACTGCAAATTATCTCAATGAGTAATTGTGGTGATACATAAAAGTGCAAGATGCTTAGGAACATGCACTAGTTTCCATTACGAGACCTAGTAATATTTCCTTCATACGTTCGTATCAGTGGGTCCAAGTTCAAACTCAATGTTATAACTATTTTGTACAGTCATCACAGCGAAAAATATTTTCTTGAAGTAAATAAGTGATCTAATTATTATTATTTCTCCTGAGCAGTGAGGCGTATAATCTACGCTCATAAATTTCATATCGTGTAGATTACCTGGCCTTAAAGAAAATGCTCTTGTCTGGAGCATGAGCTTTTAAAGTTGAAAAAATATGCTCCTCCACAGGCCTTCCCTCCCAGTAAGTATAAGGGATGAGGCTTTTTATAATATTTTATCGTCTTTGATACTTTTTCTTTGTTCATAATTGATTTTTCCTTGTTCATAATTTTTTCTTCCGTGTTCATAATTACTTTTTCTTATTCATAATTTTTTTCTTTGTTCAAAGTAGGAGACTGCCTGTGACTGTGGAGGCTGATATTTAATGTATGGGACTGTCAGTTAATGTGGGGGACTGTCAGTTAATGTGGAGGACTGCCAGTTAATGTGGAGGACTGCCAGTTAATGTGGAGGACTGCTTGCTGATGTGTGAGACTGCCAATTAACGTGGGGAACTGTCAGTTAATGTGTGGGACTGCCAGTTACTATGGAAGACTGCCAGTTAATGTACTAGAAGTATACGGTAGTCAATAAGACTAACGTACTGAGGTAACAATGAAACAGAACATCAGTAACGCTGAAAAAAATTTCGGCAACAAACCTGGCAAATGACGCACTGTTGAGGAAAAGAGATCAGAGTTTCCATGAGTTCATAAATCTCCCCCAATAGAAATCTAAAATGCTGCACAATGTCTATTCTATAAGAAGGTTGTAGTAGCATTAGAGTATATACACCATCTTATACGAGCAGCACTGCTGCAGCACCTGCGTGTGCCGTATACTAATAAGTAAAGATCGTTGGACCCAAAACCTGTTAAAATCGAGATTCTTGGCCTTAAACCTTTCAAGGTATTAATTCAAATACTGTCTTAATGAGCTATGGGGATAAGCAAAACAAAGACGTTAATTGTCTTTCTTCTTTATTATTCTGGTCAACAAAGCAATACGAAATGTGAGAACCTTACTCTGAAAGAGTTCCGTAAAACCTAGCTCAATACTTCTTTGTATCAAGATTTACACACGCTTTGCTTTATTTCTATCATAATAGTAAATTACTGTAACAACTATTATACGTTTGTGCACTAATTGGACGTCATTTATGAGTGGTATTTAGAAAGTATAAAAATACAGACCATGTAAACTGGGAAAATTTTTAGTGAACTTTATGGTAAAAAGAAATCACTTGGGGTAATTTTTGCGTATCAATGACTGTTTGGAATACCATTTGTTGTTTGGTCTTTTGTTATTTGGTCTATTTGTCTGGAAAAGACTGCAATCTCAGTGTCCTAATAATTCCAACTTATAAGTTAATTGTGGATGTTTCATGGTTACTAAGATCTTCATTAGTTTTGTCAAGAATTATTCGTAGTTTTACAGTTGTGAGAGTTAGTTGATTTAGTTCAGTTGACTACACTGACGTCGTGGAATGAGGTAAGTCTCTGCCGGTGCCGGTGACTTCAATACCGGCCTTGCTTATGTGTGTAATCTATTGATTTTTATTATATAAATAAAATGAAGTGTGCACTCTTATATATGATTATGGAAATTATTTTGAGAATAAGATGCCGGTATTTTGGACAACGTTCTTATAGGTTGCTTATTTTCCTTTAACTTCTATCTCGCCGTTCAGGTGAAAGTTTAGTTTGTGCATTCTCCTGCAGAGCTTCTGCCACACTTGCGTGTTTCAGCGTCACAAAATATTCATTCATTGTAATAGGCATAGGATTTGACTGTGTGCCTTGCTGTCGACTTCTAGTTATGGATCACTGAACTTAACTCCTCGGTGGATGCAGGCATCTCTCCCGCAGCGGCGTTCCTTTCAAATCCTTACATCCTTTACCTAAGTTAACGATTTTGATCATAATTTTGCCAATGCTACTGCTTACATCTTGATATGAACGCCTGCTCCAGTTATCAACATTAATGCTGTGGTTTTCAAACATTACACTTCCAAGTCTTTATCAATCTAAGCAAACGTGAATGGTACGTAGATTCTAAAAAGAAAATAAGCTGGGATTGAGGTGTCCCTGTAGTGCTTAAATGTTTGAAGTCACTCTACTCACGAAATAGAAATCGTGGCTCAGGTCGTGGAAATCAAGTGAAAGGGTAAATTTCAAGATGAATGTTAATTAAGTAGTAGATTAATCCTTTACAAGTGCGGTGAAATTCCAGTTGTATAAATTTATAATACGGTATATTTTCAGTTGAATACCAATCTATTGTCCAGTACATTTTCAGCTAGGTAGCAAATTAAAGTCTGCTATGGTTCTAGCTAGGTCTTTTATTATAGTCCGGTTTAGTTCTAGCTAGGTGCCAAATTATAGTCAGGTACGGTTACATTTAGTGGCCAAATATATATTTTTGGTGTAGCTTAGGCTGTAATGATGAGGACAAGTGTAAATACTGTTACTTCATTATTCGGTCCTAGATTTAGATCACGCGTCCTGAACGCAGTCAAGACATGGTCTTTAAAGCAGTTCATTACATCTCCATTATTCTGGTCTTTCATTGCAAGTAACCTATCCAATCATAATTTTTTTTCAATGAAGACACCAAACACCTATTAATGGACTCTGCATGTTATTGGGCTGTAAGTATTAATGTAATTGGCTTTTATTTCGGACACGGATAATATTTTTTATAGAATGATGCGCAGGAGCTCGTTGAATAGAAGTAACGTTCAGTGTATCATGGGGACTTGTTGCTCCACGCCGGACATGTAGGATCCCTGAGCTCCTCTAAGAGAAATATGCTGCTAGTGTTTGTATTGTCAGTAGCTCAAGAAAGGCACGTCCTCATGCCAAGTCGCTCTTGGGGTGACACCGACGTACCACCTGCTCGAGTGTCTTCATTTTGTTACTCTTTTTCATTCTACCATTTCGTCTCATTGATATGCTTACAATGTTGAATGTTGCTGGCTGCAGCGGGCTATGCCACTCCTCATACACGGTGCGGCAACATAACTTCCATTTTTTAAACACGTTTTATTTTGATAAAAGAAATTA
>VCRD01000494.1:193370-226495 GCA_006783055.1 Trinorchestia longiramus
GTGTTGAAGAAGACAAGTCTATAAGGACAAGTCTATAATCACACCGCTTGAGTCTCTGCATAAAAACACACAGCGTAGTTGATGTTACAACTGTTCGTAAAATCGAGTCATTCATCATAGGAATTGTTCTAAACAAATTCATGCAGAGAAAGTTAATCAAGTCCACATAGAAAAGTTCTGTTGATTTTACTATCACGACGACCTTTGCGATATTTCATCATTCTGAGTTTCCATCAGACATCACTCCACAGGTTCGATGATTTTGCAATAACTAAGTCAAGTTTGTAGAAATAAAAAGACATTTTAAGCTTCAGATCTCTCTGTATGCAATGAAAATTCTGCTCAAATCATTTTGAGACAAACGCTACAATCCTATCACATTACTGTGCAGGGGAGCGTTGTACATTTGTTGGTATCCACTCGGCTATAAGTGGTAGTATAGCAGGCCAGTCACACATGTATATCTTGTTCATAAGTGGCTGTGAGGTGTATAGTCACTTAACATTCAACCACAAATGGCAACAGAGATCTGTGGTCATACATCAGACTCAAAATGGAAAAAAATCCACTCGCCGAAAGGCTCTGGACAATACATACATGACGGGGTAGTTTACATGCTGGATTCCCTAGACCATAAATGGCATTACTGGAAGAACAGTCCAGTAGCCACAATCCCTTGACTGTAAATAGCATTAATGACAGCGTATTTAGTAGCACATTTTAGTCGATCATATATGACAAATGGCAGCGTAGTCCATTCCATACGTCACAATCCTCAACGATAAAGAGCACAAATGACAGTGCTCAGCAACAGCATTTCAGTAGACCATAAAAGTTAGACCGTGAAAGGGCATTCCAACCGCCATTCCTTTCAATGCACTACCTCGGAACTGCGGCAAAACTCTTCTGTAATTTATCATGGCAAGTCGAGCAAAGTTGGAGCAAGGCTAGGGACTGGGATACTGAAATGTTGGGAGTGTTCTCCGTTGACTATTTTAAGCTTTGCTGATATGAGATGAAAACTTTATGCATAAATTCGAATACTTTGAGTACGAAACTTAGTAAAGTTACTTCATAAAATCTTATCTGCTTAAGTATGACGAGTGTAACCAAATAAACAATCTTAAGTCCTTGCATTAAAAAATTAGGAAAAAACATTTTCGGCACACTTCAACGTAATGCAAATTAGGGTGCTGAAGATCTCGCACTGAAAAAGCAAGAGCAAGGAAGACTGCATTAAATAATTTTACGTATAATATATATAAACAATTTCAAAAGTGCTTTGGCTTCTGGCCAACAACATCAGAAAGAAAAATATCCATGGCAAGTGAATGTTCACAAAACAATTATTATTCATAATTAAAACTATCCCCATAGTTTTATATTATTATGTCTGTATAAGTTATCACAATAAATTATTATTCACTGCATTACGCAATTTTTAAAAATGATATAAACCAATAATGTCCATATCTTGCAGAATGCAATGGAAAAACAAGGGTTAGGAGTTAGGTGAAGGTTAAATTGTGTTTATTACCACGTGAGGCATTAGTTTAAGACTTATTTCAATTAACACTAAGCAGGTCATGCATTCACAGAGATCTGTTCTCGCTTATAAAAGTGGCTTCAGACAGTACGAGTATCGGAATAGGTGCATTTTCGTTATTTCATGATATTTTAAAACCATTTTAATGGATGTAATGCATCCGTTTTTCATGACCAAATTGATGCTGCGACACAAACACGCATTTACCTGCAGTTAAAATGTGGAATTTGGAAAAACCCATAATGATAATTACTCAACTCGATGTATGTAAATATCACTAATGAGGTCACTTGGTATCAATAGGTGGAATACGACAATGTTGATATTAGTTTTAATTACATAACTTCAATAAGAATCTCTCATACGCACATTACAGTTAAGGTGACAGTAAGTTCAGGCAAAACTGAACAGTCTTTGCACAGTTGCATTAGTGGGGATCTAGTATGGCCCACAAATCAAACTAAAGTAGAAAATTCGCTTTTCACCCATTGCAGCTCGGCAATCATTCATAAGCTAAGTTAATCTAAATTGAGTCACAAATACTCTGATTTACGTACATAAGTAGGTTAAACTCTATGAATTTAGAGGTTTTGTTCAGATAAGCCTAATCAACTCAGAGTTGGTTTTTGTCTAAATAATGTTCTTTTAACCTTCAGGTTTGGTTATAAGCAGTGGAATCATTAACACCTTTCAAACGGAAACTTAATCGAGACAAGTCAATAAATGGAAACTCAGGTTAATCTTCGAGGATTAAAACGAGCAAATAAATAAATTTCTATTGCTCCGATGTCCCAAGAAATTAAGTAATATCTCGACACTTAACAAATTAACATTCAAGCACCATTAGCATTTCAACTAGCATCTTTGAAAATTAGTTTCTTTCATCGTTTAAAATGATAAGTGCAAGTCGACCGTTGGAACTTAGAAGAATCTCCCTCGTAGATTTATCACAATAAATATCACAGAAAAGAAGCTATCCGTCAGCAACAGCGTCACAAACAAGAGCGTCCAGTGAAAGGCGTTTTCGCAGAAGTATAGACGATATGAAGGAGGCGTCAAACTCAAGCCTGCAAATAGGCTTTAATGCCGCAAAATTTACGCATAATTATTCGAAGAAGTTGGCTCTATTTTGAGACTCCCATCTGAGGAATATGAACTGCAATAACAATTTTTGCATGAACATTATCTGAAGTTGAAGAAAAGATTGATTAGCGTCGATGAGGCAAAATTTAATGAAACATTATGTCCTCAACAAGGCTTATGATAATCATTGTAATAAATCTACTAATTCTCATATATACTTTTATGTGATTTGCATTCACATAGTTTTAATTCCTGACTTAAAATACTGCCAGTAACTTCATTGCTTCATAATTTTTACATGATGTCTGCAATGAAAGCTAACAGCGAATCATAATTTCCTTCGAGATTCACATACGCCAACACTACGAAAAATTCCTGGAAAATCTGCGTTAAAAGTCAGTGACAATACCAGAGTGATCCAGCCAACGAGCCTCCAAGTCAGCGATCTTCAGGGCTGACCTCGAGCTGTTCTGCCGAGATCCAATGAAGATGAAAATTCTAAATCAGTCTTTCTCAAGCGGCACTGGAAGAGCCCATTGTGCTGGTCAAAGACCAAGTGAAGGATAAAACTGGAAGAAGGACTTGGCTGGTGGAGGACAGTAAAATACAGACATGCTGTTTCCTAGCCGGAAAAAGCGAAACACAAGCTTGAGATGAAATATATCTTTTAAGTTACATATATTTTCAACCTAAAATGCTTCCTGAAGCTGCTTTTATTGGCAAGATGGAAATTTCAGATTCTACCTTCTCTTCATGTTCTACATGGAAGAAATTTTTAATACTTATATTACACCTAAAATTGTAGTGCATTATAGCTGCATTCAGTTTTTGAATTTACAGAGACGTTCTCATTAATTGACAGGTATTCTATTAGAAGCCATTAGCCTTCAGAGTTTAAATGAAAGCATAAAATAAAATTAGAAGGGTTTTAATTAGCCTGTAAAACGCTAGGGAATCCACACCTTCCAAGTTTAAGCACTGCAGACACATCCTCCACTAGCTACAGTAAATGCTACTGTAAATAATTAATTTTTTGTATATTACAAACTACAAATGACAAAACTTCGACATATGCTTCGTGTTGGTAGCAGCTGGAGAACTGATCAGTGCCGTTCTTGTTTAAAAAAGCTAAAATAGAAATTTTTATTCTATTTAAATTTGGCCAAACTTCTGGTTAGGCATTTCACGCGAGTTAACTTTACTAAGGAAAAATATAACATGAAACGAATCTTATTAGAAGAAGCTGCACTTGCGTTACACACTGGCGCATGACATGATATTCTTAAATCCCCTTGCTTTTAAAGAAGAAATACGTCTCGCAACAAAGTTAATTTCCTCTACGTATTAAAAAATCCAAGCCTGGCATGCTTCATTATATTGAAATCGATGACAAAGACAACGCTTTCAGACATATGATATAAAAGTGCCGCAGACGAGTAAATTGACGTATTTTTACCACTGGCATTCATTACATGGGAAATATTTCTGCGCAGATTAAATATTGTTTAAAGTAACTCTAAGCAATTTTTATTCCTGAAGATTTTTCTGTCAAATGATTAATTTACGAAATATTTTTAGCGCTATATATCCAATTTGCAGGACTAATTCCTAATTCGAATCAGTATTCTTAATTCTTACTACTAACTTTTAAGTAGTATGACTAACTCTAAAGTAGGATGTCTAACTCTCAAGTAGCATGACTAACTCTCAAGTAGGATAACTAACTCTCAAGTAGCATGACTAACTCTCAAGTTGCATGACTAACTCTCAAGTAGGATGACTAACTCTCAAGTAGAATGACTAACTCTCAAGTAGGATGACTAACTCTTAATTCGAATAACTGACTTTTAATTCACCTGATTTACTCAAATCTCGTATGCTTAACCTAAACATACCTTGTATGCTTGAATGCTACATTCAGAATTGATAACACTCAGTTATTCATTTTAAGGTTTTGTCAAAAGTTTTAAAGAAAAGCCTATTAAAAGCTAATTCCAAAGAGTTCTAAAACCAAACAAAAAATAGAATGACTTAACAACTACACTGATAATATTACAGCGTCTCTTAAACTTGGAGTGATAACATTCGAAATTGTTAGCGAGAACATTTTTAGCACAAAGCAAACTTTGTTTTAGAAAACGCTTCAAAATCCAATCGAAAACTTCAAAACAAAAATATTTTTTCTTTTTATCCAGTTCCAATACTCTGCTCTGAATCCTGGCTTTGAAATATCGATAGAGGTGACCTCCGAGATGGCGTATCTAAAACAAAGTTTGTAAAGACAAAGATAAACAATGCAGAATTTCCATTGAACTGATAAAAAATATTATTCCTGTAACATAAAGCCTTTAGTATTTATATGCCATTGTTCAAAATTTACGTTTACTTTAATGGCTGAACTTGAATAACGCATAGTGTGAGAATCCAACAACGAATGCTATACAAAGATTGATTGGGCGACGAATTTTTTGCACGAGAGCGACAATTTTGATGTGAGTTTCCCTGTTTTGACTTAAAACGCCGTGCCGTTCCTGACCAATGTAATGTGGTCAGTAGTAAGATTACTTTTATTATTAACTATAATTCAAATGTTAATTTCGATGAGATAAATGTCTTAAGCTTCACGAAAGCGTCGCTGGTTTTGTCAACGAAAGTTTTCCAAATTATCGGTAAGATTAAACCTTAAAATCAGCTATCAAAAGAATTAAATTAAAAAAAGACAAATCTGCTATTAGAATGAAAAGTGGAAGTAAATGTCACAAGGAGAATCCCTTATAGATTTAAGAAAAATAAAAAAGTTCGCAGTCAAATGCCAGCAACGTGAATTGCTGGAATATTTTTCTAAGGACACTTTCCAAGCGTGTGTAATGAAAGATTAATGAGCATGTGTCCTGACGCTGGATCCCCTGATGTTTGAACAACATATGTAGATGGTTTTTGAACTCAACTTTAAATAAGAGATGGACAGATAAGAGATAGTTAAATACACATTATGTAGTCTATGAATCTCATAGATGTCAAGGTTACGCTGTTGAGTACATTTTACTGAGTACTCAGAAACATACAGATCAAATACATGTACAGATACATACTAGTATATATAATTATGTATAGATACATGTATATTGGCACAAATACATTTTAAGATATACAAATGCATGCAGGTACATGTACAGATACATATTTACATACAGATACATACACGGATACACAGACACATTAATAGATACGTTTACCTACGCTGCTCAAGATACAAGGAGATAATTATCTCAGAACTGTGGACGTTTTAAAGTGAAGGATGAGCAAGGCGATAAAAAAATAGAGAAGGGAAAAAAGTATTTATTAACAACCAGTCGTGTTCTAGAATATCTTTTCCCAGCAATTCTGAGTGGACATGACTATTTCAGCCTAAGAATTTTTGAAAGTTTGAAACTACAAAACGATTAGGCACATTCAATAGTTTGTAAGATATCATATACAAGACTGGTTAGGATCAAACGAATAAATATCATCAAATATTGAAGTAAGCATTGATAATGGTTGGCACTTTCATAAAATTGTCCTGTAAAGTAAAGGTTTTCTTCTGTTATTGAGTCTGGACACACTTGGTCTTACAATTTCTTACTGGCACTAGTTTAAGTGCACTGATTTACTACGACCGACAAGTAAAACGGAACGTATTTTCCTCTTGTAAAGCTTGTATGTTGTAAAGCGTTAAGAAAATCAGCGTTGGTCTCAATACATTTACGAAAATTTGAAGTCGCTTTTATAAAACTTGACAAAATTAGAGCCTAATTTTTCATTAGGGAGAAAGACCAGAAACTAACATAACTATAAAATTTCGTATTGTAAAGCAAACAAATTGATTAAAACCATATGTAGATTTTTCCTCGTGCTTTCTCCCACAGAAAGCTTATGGGAAATAATCCGCGTTGTAAAGACGGCAACTTTTTGTTGCTGTGACGCTGCTTGACCAGAGTTGAGAGCAGCATTTGGGGGGTTGTAATGGAGAGGGAGGAGGTAGTTAATAAAAGAGGCCTATGGGGGGAGTGCGGGGCTTTTGGGGGGCAGAATTGGAGGCGCCGAGCAAGGCCGGTCGCTTGTGAGAGCTTCCTCGTACTGCAGCAGCCGGCAGTCAAATGAAAATGTAAATAAAAGAGCAGATACATGAAGGAATAAATATGTACATAAGTTAATAATCAAATAAATAACTCACTAACTTGTTAACTAATAAATACAAGACAAAATACATGAATAATGTGTGCAGGATGAAAGATATGTATAAGAAGAACAAATAATTAAATGTAACATCGCTTCCACTCATGTTAAAAAAGTAAACGCAGCACTTGATAAGAATCTAATCGAATTTAATGAGACAGGTAGAATAGGAGGAAGAAACGTGGTAAAATTAGATGATGAGGCCAGTTTAACTGAGTCCAGACTAACTCGAGACCATATTACACACAGAAAGCAACACAATAACGGTTTTCCTTCCAGGTGAGTGAGGAGCACTCAATGACAAGTTTATTAATTAAACAGGTAAATTAACGACTGTTCACAGTACATAAAACTTATTATGATAGTTACATTCAGCGGGAAGTAACTCGCTAAAGAAGTTAGACATGGAAGTTAGAACGCATCGAGCTTATGTATAAACGTCTAAGCAAAGTCTTATAAAAAGCCAATGTTAGCTACGAAATGAGGGTTATAGGAAACTAATTGGATTTATTGTATGCACATCATCAAACTAGTTTGACTTCACTTTTAGAATGATACAAGTGACTGCAATTGCTTCGCACACAAATTTACCGTACGATGCAGTCACCAAAAGAATTAGGATGCTGGATTCGAAAAATTTACTAGAAAATATTGTAATAAATTAGAATGTACATTAAGATATTTCGAAGCCATAGTTAAATATATGTAAACAATTTATGTAGCTGAGAGCTTAGTAATAAACGTAGCAGTTTAGAAGTAGTCGCCGGATGAAGTACTAATACTTTTTATACAAAAAACAGTCATCTTTGCACTTGCAGTACCTGTATTTGAAGCAAATACTTTGAATAGAAAAACGAGTTGGGTTTAGTAAAACTCTGCAGTTGGGAACAAACAATGGAAATTAAAACAAAGTCAAACACTGACATGCCAACTTGATTAAGATAATGTGTTCAACCCACAACGAAGATACTGAAAAAAAATTGAAAAATGGTACCTTATAAACCAAAGAGAAAAATTGATATCAAAATGAAGACACAATTTACCGCTTTAGCTGTTGCTTTTAAAGTAATCGCTCAATTCACTAAATTTTAGAGTTATAACTACAGACAGTATTTGTAGGAATGAATTTTCATCATTGGTTTGAAAAATTCCTCTGTCTAAAAGTTAGTTATGAGGCAGATAATTTTTTGTATTCCAAGAAGTTTCGGGACTAAATAGTTATACAAAAAGAGGCACATAACTAGCACCTAAAAATAGCTTGCCTACTGCTGAGCGGCGTCCATTATTGCCAGCTAATTACAGAAGAAGAGAAAGAAGAATGAGACAGCCTCATCCTTTAGAGGCCTGCCAGGACGCCTACCATTCTGTGTGCAGAGCCTCAGCGTCCCCTCTCCCCTAATTGATGGCTGCTACAGACAACCTTAAATACTGTGCTGTACATCGAGACTTTCTTAGGTTAGCTAACTACTTTTTAATCTTGCTCTCTTCGTTCACTCTCAACTGAATATCGGAATTGTCTTAGGTTAGATAACTACTTTTTAATCTTGTTCTCTTTGTTCACACGCAGTTGGATATCGGGACTGCAATTGTACAGATAACTGATTTTAACTTATCTTTACTTAGCACCATCAGAATTTTGCTAGCGTGGGCCTCATTCTATACTAGCTAAAGAAACAGCCGCCGACAAAGAAACAAGGTATTTTCCAGGAAGAAAGTTTCATAATATTATGTGTTTTAGCTGTTATGACGAAGATTAACTGCTTATAAGTTACATGAAGCCAACAGAGCAATAAAAGGTTTTTGGTCCATTTACTAAATTCAGTTAGCTCATCTGAACAAAAATTTTCAAGCAGACTTTGTACAAATATTAAGGTCTAAAGCAGCACGTTGAAAACTGATTGCTTCTCTCATAAACAGCAGATAAAGTTATCTGTAATAGTCGCAAAAGCGACTACTTCTTTCTAATATGTACAAGTTAAAGTTCAGTTTTCCCTTTATTATCTCTGAAATATTTTCTTAAGCGTAATGAAAATCTGAGATACTGAAAAAAGGTTTTATTCTCAAAACTGTATAGAGTTCGAATATATTTATTTCCTCTTTTTAACAATCCACCAACAACATCAACTGTTTCACTTCTTTTATTCCAGACAAAAAAGTCCTTTATTTTACTTATTAATATATTAATCATTTCAATTGTTTTCATAGATATTTCTCAATTGAAAATTTACTGTGTTATAAGTATTTGATTGGCTGTACTTCCATGACAAATAGAAAAATAACTTTAAATTCTCTCATAGCTCTTTCTTGTGCGAAATTTTCCAACGTTCTTCAGACAGGAATACAAAATATTACTTGACCTTGTAACCACAATTCCAGGTATTAAAACACAAGAACCACTTACGCTTTCCTCACATGAATTCCTAACTAGCAATCCCCATTCCCAAAAACATGAGGTAGCTTCCTCAGTTCCACAAAACCTGGTTCAGTTGTCCCACTCCTACACGACCCAGAAAAGACGGAAGGCAGCATCATCAGCGACACAATCTCGCTGGCTGCCTCCAACTTTTGCACCAGTGCGACATTTCCGCTAAAAATCCTGGTCATTTGAATGAGCAGGCGAAATGAACTGGACCGAGTCAACCTAATGCCAGAGGTATTATTAAGGCCTAGTTTTGCACTAAGGATGCTGAATTCTTTATAACATAAGTGCACGAGTAGGAGAAAAATTTAACCATATTTTATTAACATGTGCAGAGATCTAAAGCGAAGTAGGATTGTTTCGTATTAAAAGTGAAAAATGGACAAAAAGCTCGAGATGAATGCATCAGTGATGCAGACCATCCTAAATTTTTTTACTTAGATTAGAGCTGTAACTAATTACGTTGGTGTGAGTAACTTTTTTTTGAACTGCTGCTGAAGTTTCACAGAGAGACGTGCTTACTTTTTCAAGGGGACGCTCGTTTCAAAACATGTATGGCAAAAAACGCAGGCAAAATATTGCGGCAGCAACTGCGACAAAACGAGGTTTAAAACAAGGCTTGAGCAATCAGTTGGTTATATTATTGCTCTCGTTAAGTTAAAAGAGAACGAAGTAGGCACTTCTTGTGTAAGCTGAAGTTAAGTTTCTATGCACTCCATAATAGTAATCAGAATTGAATATGTGATAGTTAGAGAACAATCAGAATTTTTTTTATATTTTCCACTAAAAGTTTTTCTAATATTTTTAGAACGTCGGGAATTTTTCTCTATGAGTAAATTCGAGGTATTAATAGGGCAAAGGCAGATTTTCTTGTACCACGTTATGTTACGGGACCCCAAAAGAAAAAGGCATAACGCAAAAAGTTTGGTTGTAGGAGACAGATGGATGCTCTTTTATACAGCAGAAAAAACTGTTTTAGTTACGTAGATTACAATGTCTATTCAAAGATATTTGTTTCCTTCAAACAGTTTAAATTTATATTTGCTCAATTTGTATAGGTTCCCGGATTGGCCTCTTCAGTCAGCAGCACACACACCAGTCACGATAAATGAAGACACTACGTCATCGTTTAGCGTAGAGATTCTCAAATTAACATCCTTATAACCCCACACACTAAGTGGGGCCCCATAATTTCATTTAAATTGGATACCAGGCACAACTTTACAGGTTGACCTTTATTCCTGGGCTTTTTGAAATAGGAAAGAAAAAATTTTTACGCGTCATCTCACAGATGACATAATGGTTTCTCAATATCATTATCAGTGATCCCTGTGAATCTGCACTGCAAGAATTCTTCTTTATATTTCCTTTTTCTTGAAGACATCTTGTTTTGTGGGAAGGAAGTTTTAGTTTGAGAAGAAAACAAAAATGCTTTCTGGTAGTATCAGTGCTACACGATACGAACTGTGTTCATATTTAAATCTTCACATTTCCAAAGCCATATGATGACCCCAGTGGGGCCGAGGACTCCCTTCTGAATATATACTGAACTTCCATCCTGTATCTTATCTACCGATAACATGACCGTGTAGAAGAAGATGGCCAATAACGGAAAAAAATGGCGCATTTTATGATAATCTGATGCCTTTCGTATCCACAATACATTGCTCATAGTGTATTTATACTCGTTCTGATTTCAGTTCAATAATTTTTCTTCAGGAATAAATAGATAGGAAGTAATGGGACGGACACATACAGATAGGAAAATAGAGAGAGAAAGGGAAACAGAGATGGAAATTCCCTGTGTAATACATTTGTAGATATATACCTGTCAGAGTTGCTTTATTAAGACAACCATATTCCTATTTCATTGAATCATGTAATTGTTCTTCAATCAACACGATAGGTTTTTTCTTTCAAGTATCAAAGATCCCAGTCTCATAATGACACAAAAATAACAAAAATGCAGTAAAAATGGTGACTAAATTACACTATATGGTACAGTAAAAACGGTACCTAAATTGCAGTATATTGTAAAGTAAAAACGGGGATAAATATCGGTGAATAATGCAGTAGAAATGGTAAAATTTTACACAGGTATCAGAGATACCGGTTTCATAACAAAAATAGAATAAAAATGAACTAAATCGGTGACAAAATTTCAGTAAATTTTGCGGTTTCAAAATTTATATGAAAAATGCCATGCTAATGGGGATTAAATATCAGTACACAACGCAGTAAAGCGATAATTAGGTTTCAATAAATAATATAGTAAAACGGTGATTAAATTTTAGCCATTATTGCAACAAAAGTGATGAATATATTTCAGGAAATTACGCAGTAAAAACGGTAACTTAATTTTTGTAAATAAAACTATCACAACGGTGAAGAAAATTTAGCAAATAGCCCAATGATAAAAGGTAAAAGAAATCTTGTGATTAAAAATAACGGTCAGTAAGGAATTCAGTAAAACTGTGATAAAATTTCAAAAATAACACAGTAAAAGTTGTGACTAAATACCAATGCATAGCGCTATGAAATGGTAATTAAATTTCAATTTCAAAACACAACACAATAAAAGCGATGGTTACACTTCACTAATAGGTAATTTTTTATTTTTTGAGGGGGATGCGCACCGGCGGAGCAGTACGCGTAAACGTCCGCAGCAGCAGAAAAACATAGAATCAGTGACGCAAAGTCCTATCAGACCGAGCAAGGACCAGCGTAGTCCTGGACTAGAGGAACGGGAGTCTGAGCATTTCTAAGGCAAATCCATGAAGAAAAAATAAAAATCATTGGGCGATAGAGGGCAGAGCAAAACAAAATGAGATGTTTTTTCTATGGGAATAGTATGTCGAAAGAAATATTGAGTCCCGTGAGTGTGGGGATCGATTTCGTTGCACGATAAACTCCATGGCTTAACAGTTTGTTATTTTTTATTCTATCCTTGGAAGTCACAAGGCAGGAGCGAATTGGTCGTGCACTCCTACGGAATTACAACACTTTAGAGGCGCAAGGATTGTTCGTCAAGGCAATCTGCCAAGTTGTCTGCAACATGAAGATTTCTGCAAGCAAGAGTGGCCTCGTGTATCACCAGAGTTGTATACGACGCAAGAAACTACGTAAAGACTCTTGATGCTGTAAAACACAGCGAAGGATTTCTTACTAAACATCAAATGAATATGTCGAATACTTTAATGGTGTTGAATTTTCGTTTTTTTTCAATGAATCATAAGATAATGTCGTTAGGTATGACAATATTTTGCATCATTATGGTAGGTTAGACTACTGACAATATCTTAGTACATCTTGAGTTAGAAAAATCACATGTATCACTATCTATTTATTATACAAGGTGTCCACACAAAATGTATACATCGCTATCAACGATATCGAAATAAAGGTTTCAAAATTTATCATTCTGATCGATTGATTATGAAACCATGATATCGTTATCGTTGATACCAATATATACATTTTTAAAAGTCACTCTGTATTATAAGATGCTTGACAGGTTACAAGTCCTATTTGTCTTATCTCTGAAAAATGTAATACTAAAAAACGGTATATTTCGGTTTGTTAGCGTTTTCTAGTGACAAGCCAAGCCATTTAAGCTTAATTGGCTTCTAAAATCTTCGTATTTGATAGTTTCCTCGTATTTCAGACCATCAATGTGACCTTTTCAGTTCTTTATAATACATGTAGCACACACACACACACACACACACACACACACACACACACACACACACACACACACAAGCCCAGTTAGCGAGGAATAAGCGTGAAATATATTATAATATTGTTTATTTTTAGTCAATTACTCTCATACTCTTAATCAAGAATTTCTCAGTCAGATGCATTTTTTGTTATCACCTGCAACTCCAGCGAAAAAATCACAATAGTGGAAGCTGTGTAAAAATACTTTGTGTGTACATGAATATATTTCTATGGTACATAACCGTTTAGGAGGAATAGAAAACTTTGAATATACGATCATGAATATTGAGATTTAAAAATTGCCCAAAATACACATCAGGAAACTAAGCATGTCTGTGAAACGCTACAGAATCTAATGGTTCGTAATCAGAAACAATTTTTTCTCAAAAACCCGATAAGCTGAAAATCTGGGCTCATTTATCGCTTACTTTTACTGGCTGGAATTTATTCGACACACTGACGAACTTACCCAGAAATTCTCGTAAAAGTTTGCCTTATAAAACCAAAAGTTCGATGGTCGCCGCAACTTGCCAGGATTTTTTCGAGTTATCGCTGGCAAGCACAGCAGGAGGAAGTGACAGCTTTGTAAGGTTGATGGCTGGTCGCTGGATGCTAGTGAACAAGTGGTCTAGATAAGTAACTCTATTTCCAATCCTCACTGATGAAAAATGTAGCTCTGAAGGATGTGGGAAAAGTTCTTTCATTCTATATCTTTTTTACCTTTCATTTTTTTCTTTAAACTCTGAATCAAATTGTTTTTTCCCCTTTTGATGTACTGGAATTAATTTTACAGTACCAACAGAGTGAATCAATTTCCGACTCAATGAAGCTGAAGGTGCATCAGTCAAATGAAAATATCAGCGTGTCTGAAAATAGATTTTAGTAGAATATCTCAGAAGTCTGTTCATTCAAAAAATTATTTTATTAGTACATCCATGAAAGAGTAGCTTAAAATGCTCCGTTAATGGGCCCAGTTTATGGCTTTCACACTGACGCTAAAGTATAACGGGTTTAAGTAAGATCCCCATTAAGGTATTACAATAATAAGCCTTTCAAGGTGCTCTAATTATGGTCTAAGTGAAGCCACAATTAGGATGCTCTAACAATGGCTCAAGTAAAGCCACAATTAAAGTGCTATAATAATGTGCTAAGTAAGGCCACAATTAAGGTGCTCTAATAATGGCCTAAGTAAGACCACAATTAAGATGCGTTAACAATGGCCCAGGTAAGGCCACAATTAAAGTGCTATTATAATGTGCTAAGTAAGACCACAATTAAGGTGCTCTAATAATGCCCTAAGTAAGGCCACAATTAAGGTGCTCTAATAATGGCCTAAGTAAGGCTACAATTAAGGTGATCTAATAATGGGCCAAGTCAGAGTCCTATCAAATAGCTCTAGGCCGCTCATTAAGGGCATTAAGCAGTAATTATCATCGGAAGGTCGCCTTCTTAGCTCAATTGTGTAGCAATCTCGAGGCCGTCAGCGAGGCAGGCAAATTCTAAACAAATTGTAGGGAAACTCTTATACTGAATGAAGAAGAGAAGTTTCATATCAAAATTATTTGAGAGGAATGTGTGATACACATTATTAATAATAGTAATATTAAAGTAATATTCTTAATAGCAATTCTACATGCCCGACGTACAAATAAAGTTGGGCAGCAACGATTGCTATGGTGTTTGACTTAATATTTTCGAGTTAAAACAATAGTTTATCCAAACTCTAGTAGATGAGTGTGGTTGCGAGGAATGTTAGTAGATAAGTTTGGTTGTGAGGAATGTTAGTAGATGAGTGTGCTTGTGAGGAATGTTAGAAGATGAGTGCGGTTGAGAGGAAGGACTAAGAAATTAGAGTTAAGTAAAACTTTTCGAGCAAATTTCAAGCCACTGATTTTGTTCGATAATCAATTAAAGAAATCTACGAGTTTCCCGGTGATTGTGTTGTTGGATTGTCTACTGGCGAGCAGTATAGGAACCAGGGTTTGTTTATTTGCGAGTTGAGCTCTTCAGAAATAGTTCATTTCTTAATTCTAATACATAAATTACTTTGAGGGTAACAAATCGTGGAAATTCATTACTACTTCTATGATATTTTTCCTCAGCGGCTGATGAAAAAGGATGAATTATAGAGATTCTCTTGGAATTTTAAAAGTCTCTTCCATCGATAATTCCCATATTTTATTAAGCTATGAAGTTTTATACGTTTATTCAGAAACGACATTGCATGAAAACTAATGATTCAATGCATGGACCCATCACTCATCCAGTCATCTATCCACAGGAATTTTTATATGTATTCTAAGTTGCAAGTCACGCCTTACTTTCATACATCAAGATGATACATGGAATCACATATATTTCATGAAATTGCCCGAATAGTTTGACATCTGATAACATAAGAAACACCAGCATATTTTCAACGGTTTCTCATCAAAATTGTGAGTGAGTCGCAGTGTGTGGGCTGTAGCAGAGCAGTGGATGTCGTCCATGCATGTAGTGAAACACAACACTATGCAGCTTGCAGTTGCGTCCCACCTTTAAATTCAATTAAAAATCTAAAAAACAATTTCACGTTTAATGTTACTTTGTGAGTAATATTACTGTCTCTCTTCATTGTGACTAATATTACTGCCCTCTCTTCATTGTGACTAATATTACTGCCCTCTCTTCATTGTGACTAATATTACTGCCTCACTTCATTGTGACTAATATTACTGCCTCACTTCATTGTGACTAATGTTACTGCCCTCTCTTCTTTGTGACTAATATTACTGCCCCCTCTTCATTGTGACTAATATTGCTGCCTCTCTCTATTCTGACTAATATTGCTACCTCTCGTCTATTCATTCATTAAATTTTACTTTGTGTCTCCAGTTTAAGCAATTCAACTGCAGTGTATTTTCTTCTAATGGACCAAATCCAGCCAGGCCATTTCTAATGGTCTGATTCTAGCACCGTCATTTCTAATCAACGAAGTGTGACTTAATACCAGGATTTTATCAATTCGAATTTAACCATTCGCGTAAAGAAAATGTGCAAGATTACACCAAGATGTAAAAGAAGATGTGTTGATGTAAAAGAAAATTTGTTGTCTAGCACGTGCTAGACAACACGTGCTAGAGAGCCAATAGCAGTTTGTTTTACAGAAGAGATATGACAAGAATTGCAATCTACTGGCAATAATTTGGTGTCAGAACCTAAGTAGTTATTCAAGTAATTGTTAAAATAAGTTAATAATTAATAGCAGTTAATATTCAATAGAAGGTAATAGTTAATAGAAAGTAATGATTATTAGTAGTTAATAGTTGATGGAAGTTTATAATTAATACACAGTAATATTTAATAGAAGTTAATGATTAGTAGAAGGCTATATTTACTTGAAGTTAATAATTAGTGGAAACCAATACCTAATAGGACCTGATAATTAATAGAAGCTAATAATTAATATATGCTAATAATTCGATGTCAGAATTTAGAAAGTTAGTTTACCTCGACCCCCCAAGCTGAAACTTCATTAAAGACTGTACGTAAACTTTTTGAATAAAAATTATTTTGGTAATATAAAGCGTTGGGTGTTCATTTCCGAACACCCAACACATGGCACACATAAATATAATTCGGGGTGAAAGGGTTTAAGAGCAACAAATATGCAAAATTGTACTCACCAAGCAAGGCATGTGACGAGCATGGCGCCGGCTGTTGACAGCAAGGATGAAGACGCAGTTCACAGTAATGATGGCAACCGCAGCAAGAGATGTCACAATAGCCTTCAATACGTCACCAGCAGCAGGTGTCAGGGGGTGCTGGAAGGTCTCGGTCCAACACGAGAAGTTGGCTACGTCAGGTGCCATCTCACCCGGTGGACACGTGGAGAAGGTTTAGTGGAGCAGGAGGAAAGTTTAGTGGATTAAGAGGAGGGTTTAGGGGAGTAAGAGGAGGGTTTAGTGGAGTAAGAGGAGGGTTTAGGGGAGTAAGAGGAGGGTTTAGTGGAGTAAGAGGAGGGTTTAGGGGAGTAAGAGGAGGGTTTAGGGGAGTAAGAGGAGGGTTTAGGGGAGTAAGAGGAGGGTTTAGGGAAGTAAGAGGAAGGTTTAGTGGACTTAGATGAAGGTTTAGTGGAGTAAGAGGAAAGTTTAGTGGAGTAGGAGGAAGGTTCAGCGGAGTAAGAGGAAGGTTTAGTGGAGTAAGAGAGAGGTTTAGTGCAATAGGAAGGTTTACAAGAAGAACAAAAATTAAATGAAAATCAAGAGTACAAATGAAAAAATTAAATAAAAGCCATGAGTAAAGACGAAACAATATGAAAGATATTAATTTCGATTGCTTTTTAAGATTGAAAGTTGTGGAAATTGAAATAAATTTTGAAGGAAATCGAAATGATAAATAATTGGTAAAAATAAATGATAAATGAAAGAAAGATCGTAATACAAATAAGACAATCGTATGAAAATACTAGATAAGTAAGAAAACTCAAACTGAGAATGAGGAAAGTTTGTCAATAATTTCTACTAACGTCGTTCAAGAATAATTAAAATTTAATTTGAAAACAGAATTCCCTGTTTAAAATAGGATTTAAAATTCACATTCGTTATGAGTTATTTCATAACAGAAAATTAAAAAACACTAGTAAAAATCTATGTTGGTCGTAATAATGTGACATCTAGAAGGATAGCAGTTCATTCTAATTTACTGAAGTAATTACCACAAAAATAATGCACCAGAAAATAACAGTAATAGTGACAGAGCACAATTAGTAACTTATTCCAGTCTCATCTGGACATCGTCGCACTGTTGTGTCTCTCTAGTGCTCAAGTCAAAGGAATATTCAGCGGATCTACAGTTCATTGACTAGTGTCATCGATCTGGAAAGAGAGGAAAATTTGTTAAGTAAATGTTATTGACTTCGATGGAGTTCTAAACACGAAAAGTTTGTGTAGATGAATGACTATTTTACAGCGCTTCTACGTTTACGTGTGCGTAATACCGGTAATGTGTACATAATTTCACAGAATAATTGGTATTAATTCTTCATAGAAATTATTGCATGAGTAAATATTCGTGTTAAAACTTACTTTTATTGAGATGAAGAACAAAAAGAAGCTGGGACTCAAATGAGTTAGTAGATAACTTAAAGCGGTGATGTTTTTTTCGAAATCTTTCTTTTTTTCGTTTCCTGTAGAGTTTAGCCTTAGTGTCAGATTACAACATCGGAACTCAAATTCCAGCTAGTTAGATTACTAGGCATACAGAAAAAATTTGTTAAGGTATAACCATTTACTAAAAACCTAGCATATTAATCAGGATGCACGTTGTGCAGAAATAATTCAGTAGTCGACACTTATATAATCAGAAATCTGTAGTGCGTTTACATTAAAACCAAACTATCTTACGAAAGAAGTAATTGTAAAAATAAATGCTAAAAATTCGTAAAATTTAGATGACACGCTACAACAAAAAGTATTAATTATGCAACTACAACATCACTGTTACAGCAGTGATGTTACACTCAAATTCTCTGATATGAGAATGACTAAAGAACTCCATCATCTAAATGCACGCATTACTGTGCACAACACAAGACTTGTGAAACATAACAGAGGCAGAGTAATTATAGTAATAAAGGCAGGGTAATTATGTCATAACTGAGGCAACGTAATTATATTACGAGGCAGTTCCCTAATGTGATTGACTAGAGTGGGACGTGTCTGCCAACGTCGAGGATTGACTCATGATTAGCTGGCACCACACACTGACGGACTGTAAACACAAACCCAGCAGCTACTTAATTCAGACTGTAAAAACTTTATTTACTGGCCTAACACATTCAAAATTCAGACAAACAGACACTAATTGCAGACGTAGTAATCCTAAATACTGATATAGCGGACCCTAAATACCAACGAAAAAGTCTTTAAAAATTATAGCTCAAATGTACTTGTGTCATATTCACGTAGAATCACGTAGAAGAGAGATTTTAGTTCTCTTAAATTTTAAAAGAAACCATTAAATTTGTGTTGTAGATGTGAGTACAACATAAAAGTCCATACAAAGTGTGCGCCAAAGAGGAAAAGTACACTGATAAACACTGATACGAAATCCACTAAAAGACAACAGTACACACACCAAACAACACATACTGAAAAACACACACCACTCGTACACTCACAACACACACAGACACATGAAACAACGCAGACAACACATGACAAAGGCTGGCACAGCTCCAGTTGTGTGTTGCAGTTCCAGAGTTGCATCGAATTGCAGCTGCAACGCATACATTTCGCCTGTGCAGCTGCCTGTGTGACCACACACTCATCTCGCCTGTGCAGCCGCCTGTGTGACCACACACTCATCTCGCCTGTGCAGCTGCCTGTGTGACCACACACTCATCTCGCCTGTGCAGCTGCCTGTGCGCCCACACACTCAGTACAATTGTACATTTCCTCACACAACAACTGCTATTTCCTTGATATATTATTAAAATAAACTGGGTATATCGCTATTAGTACCGTAGAGAGATTATTTAATGCGTTTCTACTCTCAAACTAAGCAAAACATACAGTGGCTCATCCTTATCTACTATACTAAAACCAACCAAAAAGCCAACTCGACTAAGATTTTGTTTAGTTTCATGCTGCCAGATTTTAACATTTAAAGACTCGTAATAATTGAAGCTCCGTTAGTTCCCACTGAGACTGGGCACCGCTGACAGTTTGTGGCCCAGTGAGTTTAACTAGGACGAGGGAGAGGTTAACTGGGAGAGGCAGAGCAGTTGTTTTGCACGCTACTTACCCTGATTGTTGCGCTCAGTGATGATGTTTCGTGAAAGTTTAGGTCGTCAGGAAGTAAAAACAGGTTGTGTCGAGACCATGATATGAAAATAGCGTTGAAAAGATATAAACGATAGTGCGAATGATAGAAATGTACATAGGATGTGGAAATAGTTATTTTCATATAAATGAATATGTGCTAAATGTTGATGAACTTCGTCCACAAAATAATTATTATAAATTATAGTCAGAAGTAGAATGTGATCATATACCTACATAATTTAATATTAATGAACTAAGAAGAAAAAACGGCAATGATCTAACATTAAAAAATTATGATAATAGGAATATACGACACGTATCGATGAACAGATATTCATTAGAATACAAGAAAAACCTAACAACTGGCTACATTAATTAGCTGAAAATTTTCAAAGCAATCTAGAATATAGTGCAAAAATAACTCACAAACAAAAAGTTTGTATGCATTTGATTTTAAAGCGACGAGTCTGGTTCCGAACTTTCAGTACAAGAACACTTCACCTCATGAAAAGTAAGGCTGAATACGAATTTAGCAAACAAAATACATAGAATGTGTGACGGGCTGCATTTTGTGCACGATATCCTGACATTCAAAGTTTAGACAAATATATGTAAAAATAAATAGGATAAACCTGATAAAAAAATGTCTGGCCTACGTGCAAACCATAAATGTTTTTTACAGTCACCATTAAATTAAAATGAATTGGTCAATCCATTTTACATCCAATTGATGGAAAAAGGTGTAAATTTATAGACGAAAAAACAATGACTTTTTAGGAACTAAGAAGATACTTAAATATTGGGCTGTAAATCCGGAGACTAACGAAGTCAGTGACGTCATTTCGCTGGTCACAAGATACTTAAATGTTAAGATGTAAATCAGTAGACTTGAAGGAAGAATTTCGCATGTTGCTTCGTTATAAAGATACTTAAATGTTAGGATGCAAATCCGTAGCCTTTAAACACAAATGTCGCACATTGCTGCAAGTTAAAGATACTTAAATGTTAGGAGAAAAATCAATAGACTTTAAAGCACTAAGTTCCGTTAAGCCGGACTGGCTCGTGCAGGATTGCGTGCTAGAGCAGCGCAATCAGCGTTGCAGTTACAGAAGGCTCTTCAGTGCAGCCACGGCCAGATGTTCAAAATCGGGAAAATCTACTCCTCCAGAAGCAAAGGAATTTCCGGCATGAAACTGGATCTCGGTTTCCCTTTCTTTCATTGGTGTTCAGTGGAATTAAATTTTCTTTATTACATCCGTCTAACGGAGAAAGTAATATATGATTCGCAAGCTATACAGAAATATAGTCATTCCATGAATTTTAAAACTAAGGTCTAGACTCTAGAGTAATAGATGTATGCATAAATATTTATGCATTGAAATACGCATGCATCAGTAATGTTTGTTTTAATTACGTGGAACTTGTCCTGGGGTTTTATTATGTGTAGTAAGTTGATAAGTGCTATTAAATTAACAATAGTTGGTTGTGAAGAGGGGTTCCGCTGCATGTATGAATAAACAGGGCCTAACCAGATAAATAAAGAATGAAGTATTTGATATTACAAGCGTAGATAAATGTAGCGCAGTTGAATAAAAATCGGAAGAAACTTAACGTAGGAAATTGCTTACATGAAGCTGACATTGCAATGAGGTCACACAGAACATCACACTGGCAAACAACACTGGTTGGTTTCGAAATTACCTCACAATGCATAATTTTCGAAGCTCTTCTATGTGAAAAACCACAAGTAAAATTTCTTTAATACAAATTTCAATTATCGTAAGTATTTGAAAGAGTTCATTTCTGATCTATACAACATATCAGAAATTTATTTAAAACTAAACTTGAAAAATTATTCAACAACTTCATCAAATTTCGTCTGCTGGGTACTACTTAATCTGAACGGCAAACATTTAGTGAAAATTTAATAAAGTGCCCTAGGTTCGGTGTGTTTGCTTTTATTTCCACCAACAATGAAAAAAGTCATGGGCTAAAATAGAAATTAGTTATGAATTTTATCAAAGTCTGGAAACAATTTATTAGTTATGGTCTTTCATAGTGTTTAATATATTTTTTATCAACTAGTTGTCCATACTAATCTATAACTATACTAAAGTTATACTATAATCCGTCATGTTGTTATAACTGTACTATAGTATAGTTATAACTATAAACAATTGTTCAAACAGTCCCTGTAATTCCATCCAATCTATCACATAGCAGAAAAGTGTATACCAAATGATATTGAATGAATGCTTAATGCGATCTAAAAATGGTCTTTGTTTTTTATTTATCACTGCGCTCAAGCTCCAACTGACTGAGAAATTTAAGGACTGGAAAACAAGAAAAGCAGCGCTGGTAGCATATCAAAGGTAGGACAGACACAAGTTACGATACAAAGGTTAAAATTATACTGCAGCTTCAGAAAAATTATTACCACACAAATCAAGAATTTAAATTAGCATTTCTTTGTTTGATGTCGGAAGAGAAACTGTCTCTTAATCAGCAATGGAACGACATAGGTTAGGAGGACCAGAATGGCATCAGAGCTAACTCTGTTGCAAGGAAACAGACAACTTTACGAGAATTATTCCTAACAAGAAAAGAAAATAAGGTCGAATGTACAAACAAGTTTTAGACCAATAATACTAACTTTTGGAAAAAAATTATCAGAAAATAATTGATAGTTTTAGGCTCAAATACTGCTTCTGATTTCATTTTATGCAACAGATCTTCTACTTCACAACTCCATATTTTTAAAATTAGGATAATCGAATTGCAGCATAGGGCATGTCTTACATGACCCAGTTATGTCGTCACAAGGTTCACGACAAAAATAGACTGTAGAATATCAGTTTTAAATAAATGTATACTGCACAATATTACTTCTCTTTTGTATGCAACCAAAATAGATGTCTACCCGTTTACAAGTTTCAAGGCGGTTCACTGTTCCACTTCTTACACAGGGTATGGTATTACTGCATGTCAATATTACGCCTTATTGTTGTTGGGTAGCCAAAACAAAGAAACACTTTGCATTTGATGAGTTTTACCAAACCTAAAAGCATAAATATAGACCAGACTTAACCTCTGTGTGATACAAATGTTTTAAAGTAACTCAGTTAAATATTTACCGTCGTTCCTACAAAAAGCTTTGAGGTTTTACGGACGCTGTGTTGAAAAAAAAACTGTAAATCCTGTAAATGCTATTTGGACTCCACGTAAGCTTTCAAAAATTAAGGCATAACATTCACGTAAAATTTAGCTTCTGATAACCAAATGTAAAGATAGCACTCAGGACGGAAATATGATTTTTCATAGGACAGACAACATGAATGTTTGAATTGCAAAAGAGAAACTGAATTTTTATTCAGGACAGACAAACTTATTTAAAT
The DNA here is from genome assembly GCA_006783055.1 of Trinorchestia longiramus. Classification (NCBI taxonomy): domain Eukaryota; kingdom Metazoa; phylum Arthropoda; class Malacostraca; order Amphipoda; family Talitridae; genus Trinorchestia; species Trinorchestia longiramus. The sequence continues at coordinate 216,558 of VCRD01000494.1, forward strand.
TTAGGTAGATAAAATTAAAAGTGGATTTTGGACACGTAAACGAATTGTTTTTAAACACATGAATTTTTTTTATACCGACCAATAACGAATGTTTATTCAGGAGTAATGAAACAAAAACCTTCCTATTACGAAGCAAATTTACAGAAATCATCGGAATACCAAAATTTAGACAGTAGACAATAAGACGACCATCAACATTGACATAATTTCTAATTTTGATAGTGCGGAGAAGAAATCCTAGCGTGTTTGTGAGAAGAAGGAAGAGGAAGGAAGAAAGTTGTGTGGTCTGCACAAGTCGAGGACTGAGATTGAGGACGGCGCCAGTGGTCCGGTGACAGTAACGGTGCAGAGAGACATATGAAGGTGCAATCTGCACCAGAGCGCCCTCCTCTCAGCGGCAGGGGAATCTTGTACGGGAAAGCAATCTTAAAGGCAGAAGAAGTCTTAAGGGTGTATGGAGAAATACGCCTAACGGAGACATTCGAAAAAAAGAGGAAGAACTTTTTAACGTAAATAGAGAAATGTATTTATCAGAGCCGACGGAGGCATTCGAAAAAAGACGGAAGAACTTTTTAACGTAAATGGAGAAATGTATTTATCAAGGGCGACGCAGGGATTGGAAAAAAGGTGGAAGAACTTTTCAACGTAAATGGAGAGATACTTTTATTAGTGGCGACTGAGGTCTTGGAAGGAAAGGGAACTCTTAAGGATAAATAGAAAACCAATCCTATCATTTAAGAGGAAGGTCTTGGAACAAAACAAGTTCGTTAAAGACCAATGATATTCAACATAATGAAACATTTTACGTTGCCCTGGAATTTGTAGCCGGTATATGAGTATACTAGATGTATAACCTTTAAGATTTGGGAGACATTCCAGTTCCCTTGATATATAGCTTCTTTGATATTTGGTTAACACATACATATGTATGGTTAGAAAAAACTTACCAACTTCAGAACCTGCAAGAACCTACGTACGAACCTTTACTTTAGTCTGCTTTCCTCTAGTTGCGATAGTGGAAAGACAACGACCAAAACCCGAGTAATGAATGAGGATATCCTCATCACTTTATGTGACGGGCTCAAAAAACAAATGTTGCAAACTCATGACCGTTGTAGTGGAAATCTTTTTATTGATCATGAATAGATTTTTGAAGCAAAGGAAAAGAACTATACATTATAAATTAGAAGTATCTCGCAATGATGCTAAAACAAAGGGGGGAAACCTTTCTCAACAGATAAAGTAAGTAGAATTTTTTCCTACATTAAGATGGCGGTACTCTGAATAGTGGAAGGGGAAAAAGCTTCTTGCAAAAAAAAGAAAAAAATCTCGTAAGAGGTTGTCAAAATTCTTTCAAGAGTGACTGTCAAAGATACTAATCGGTAAAATTAACGCTTTTTTCTTATTCAAATTTAGTGTTTAAATCGTTAAAAAATGAAAAAATCTACATAACTGTAGTGAACAACAGAACTGAACTGATGTCATACATGTATCAGCTCGTTTCAGTACCCCATATCCTCCAAAAATAATTTTTTAGGTTTGAAAACAGCAATGAGAAACACATATTTCAGTTTCTGTTATGTGGTAAATGATACATATGTTTCAGATTTTCGTCTAAAATATTTCTATTGTATTCTATTTCAATGAAAGCCTTTAAAAGCAAAAAAAAATTTTTGCTCGATGGCTTTGTGGGTGAATGTTAGTATTAATGAAGTTTGCTTGTTGAGTACTAATTACTATTATTACATCGTCGATTATGAATGAATACTAGTATTATTAGCTACATACCTGCACATCTCTACTTGAACTGCAGTCCCTATTAGATGAAACTCGTTTTCTTTATTGTGTCAAATGTTCATGGATTCAAGAGCTACTTTATCTAAAAACTCGGAACTGTGTAAGAATGAAGAGTAATGTGAATATTGGCAGAAGCTTTTATTTTAAGGAAAGTTTCACTTGAAGTTAAATGAAACTGACACTTCAAGCGTTCCTGACTCAAAAATGTTATGAACAGCTTTCATCGTTGTCATGTATGTATATGGGAGAAATATACCAAACGTTAGAATTCACAAGAAGATCAATTGATCTGTGCTCAGTAAAATGTTTCACATATATTAAAAAACTATTATGCGTACCGTCATGGTCTATCTGTTTTCTCGCACCACAACCCTATTGAGTGACGTTCTGCTATTACGATAGATAACAACATTACAGTATAAAGAGATTATCCTCTAAAGTCCATAAACTTAAATCAAACATTCAAGTCTATTTTGACAGTTGAGAATGTGGACATAGTTTTCTAAAGTCTTAGGATTTCCTGTCTAAAATTTATATATTTTATCACAGTTGTATACGAGACATTGTTCATTAAAGTCTACGGATTTACAGCCTAATATTTAAGTATCTTTTGATTTTTGCAAAAGATTGAAAAGGGATTGATTAACGCATCAAATTGATGACAGGAATGTTAATAAGTTGTTGAACTTTATGTTTCAGTTACCTATTATACTAAGAGTTGTATTGAAAATTGCAAATAAAAACAGAAATAACAGCGTTATATAGATAGGAAAAAGGTCCAAAAAGCGTGCTCTTATAAAGCACTAACTCCTCTTAAAAAATAATCGTAATCCCGATTATAAGTATTAAACATCTGTACCAAGAAAATACTTTTTAAAATACAGGGCCTTACATCATAATTTATCATAGGGATCCAGGTCCCTTGTTCCCTTAAAACGCCTCAGGGTATTTTCCTGAGTCGTGTTTCCTTTCCTAAACTCAAATTTCCCTTTTTTCTTTTCGGGAGTGCTGCAGTGAAACATGAATTTTCTACGGGCTTATTTTTTCCTAGAGTCTCATGACAGATTTAAAAGACGCGAACACTAACAATAAATAAATGCCTTGTTCTTTGTTAGTACCTGAACAGGTAAACCATACCTGAGAGTCTGAGTTCAAGTTTCATTTCAGAACAAAGATTTGACATTAAAAGATCTAGTTTTATTTGAAAACTCCATCAAATTATTTTATTCTTTACATATAATTTGTAACGAAATATTAATTTTTTCGGAGAGAACATATTCGCAAACCACACATCTGCTGCTTCGACTCTATATTTCATATACTATTGGTTATATTCTCATTTTATATAGTTTTTATACTTACAAAGATCGTATATATAATCTTTTACCCCTACCATGTTCTTCAGCCACGCAAACTGTTTCAAAATTTGCACTCTATTGGAAAAGGCAAGAAAGTTTCTATAATTTATGCCCAATTGGAAAAATTGTTATCCAACATAATACTGAGCCGATGGCTCGATGAAGCGATCGAAGGCCCTTTTGGATGAGCTCTTGACCGACGACAATCTGTCTTGCTTGCTGGATTTATAGACTGATCGTGCTTCGGGTAAGAAATTTAGCTACCTAGGTATACCGTAAAAATCTCTTCTAAGGAATTGATATACAGAGTGTCCCATTAAGTTTCTTCACAATTTAATAAATTCATTAAAAAAACAAGAAGATACATATTGGCAAACTATTGCCAAATAAGAATTAGATATTAAATTCTTTCAATATTTTATTTAATACAATTTTATATAAGCACCATTACTTGTTCTAAGCACGCCAAGACAGTACTGAATTACTTGTTTTGTTTCCTGCAGTATAGCCTCATCAAAAGTGGCAATAACTCAGCGAACGTGTTAAAAGAGCCAATACCATCTTGATGTGCTTCATGAAACTGATGTCGTCCTTTGTAGAACATCTTTATATGGTGCTCGTATAGAAGTTTATTTAATAAAATGAAAAATAACTTCAATATATATTTCATCTTTTGTACAAATGTTCACTTGTACATCTTTTTATTTACTTTTGAAATGAGTTGTCCAATTGTAAAGAAACTTCAAGGTCAGTAACAACCTGTATCTCTATACCATACACCGTCTTTTGAATATACATGTAACCTTATAACTCTAACCGTACCAGCAGAAGTACGTTTGGTTTTTGTAGGAGAACAAGTAAAAGATTCTCTTGCATTATCCATGATTTCCTCAGATATGTCTGGTTGCCACTTCACTCTTTATCCAACACTGTCCCTGTTTCTAGAAATTTATTGTGCCATACACGAGTTTTTTCCGTACCGAGTCGCGTAGTTTTGCTGAGTGTGTGAAACTATTCGTGAATTAAACATTCTACAACATTTATTCATCTGTGCCAGTGTATTTTCATTAACAGGCTGCCTGAAACACAATACACGCATTTTTATAATATGAATAAAAATACTAATGAATGTTTACTGTATGTACATATGCATGTTATTACAGATACTATTTCCTCTTTTCAAGCCTGAGTTAGACAGTTTTACGAACAAATCTTAAAAATAAAGCTCTATATTGTTAAAAGGGATAACCCGTTTTGAGGTCAAATCTTGGAAGGGTTGATGTAGTTAAAAATTAACACAGAGTTTGAGTGCCGATGACTTAATAACAATGCGATCAAACATTGAAAAATATCGTAAAAATATTTTTTCTGGAGTTCACATAGCTTTTATTGAATTGCAAATAAAGAATGTTTTATTTTGTTCGATCAGCGAGGTAAAGGAAATACAGCCAACGTTAAACCATCCAAAAATGATGTATGAAGGCATTCATAAAGATTTTTTATCCACTCAACAGATGAAGATAAAATTACAAAGTTAATTTATCTACATACGTTTAGTTTCAATAGTTGAATTAGAAATACAATCAGACGAGTAAAAGCTTCAGAAGTACTCTAAGGACTCAATGTCACAACACCAATCCCTTCGACGTCCATGGCTCGACTGAAAATTTGCAGTGCAGTTGCCAAAATATTCTCAGTTTTCCTGAAAATTACATTGTATGTCTCTTATAGTTAGTGCTAAGTAATATCTAGTAGCACAGTTCAGATATACGTCTTCTGTGAGATGCATATTCATTTCAGACAGTTAGTATTTTACTGGTAAAAGGAGTGAATAAGCCTAATAGTGCGTAGAGATACAAGATGTCACCAGATCAAATAATTGGCCAAGGCCAAATAGCTCCTCAAAAAATACCGAGCATTCAACTGAGCAAGAAAAAAATGATGTTAACGGTCCTGTGAAGAGCGTCGGCTGAGTTTTAAGTAATTTTCTTGGCGTGAATGAGATTTTTGGCCTGCGGGAAGTCTAATTTGCGACGCTGCTGAGGCAAGACTAATGTTGACTGGCCGCTTAATAAGAGTTAGAACTGGTGTGTTAGAACATGGTTGTCAGATGCCCAGTGAAGACAGTATTTAATAATAATGCTCTACAACAAATTCATTGAATTAAGCACGTCAAAAAAATCATTTTCAATGAGGTAGCAAGACTCAAATTTAAACGAAAATTTTACAATTACAGTTTTTAAGTTTGTGCGTCTCCATTTTTTACAATGGTTATTTGATGCTGAAAATATTACATATCAGGACGCCTGCAATGCCTATGGAAATTTTCAAAGTCTTCGAATTAATACCATTTGTGAAATAAAAAAGCGTTAGTATATTTGTACGTCTTCTCGATTTGTCGGGTAGTGCAAGCCTTGGATAGTACATGTTCCACATCGTAAATATTTCAGGTAGTCCAAGCCACGAATAGTACAAGTCCCAGACAGTGCACGGCACGAACAGGGCAAGTCCCGGGTTGTATAATCTCGTATTGTGCAAGTTGTAGATAGTGCACGTCTCAGATAGTACAAGTCTTGGATTGTAGAAGTCCTGGATAGCGCAAGTCTTGGATTGTAGAAGTCCTGGATAGTGCAAGTCTTGGATTGTAGAAGTCCTGGATAGTGCAAGTCTCAGATAATGTAGATTCCGGAGAGTGGAAGTTCTGGAGCAGACACAAACGTCTGCACAGAGCGCAGTAAACTGTTCAAGTTTATAACGTACGTAGTGTGAACAACAGCTGTTTTTATACGAGTTAAAACTTTTTATTATTCCACCCAGTCACTTGAACACAGTTTATGTATATTTGAGCTGTCTGAAACTGTATAGATTTTTTCTCTCAGAACGGACCTAAAATTTTTCAGTCTAAATTTATGCGTAGGGAGACTGGTAAACATTGTTTCAAATGTTCAGGGTTGTATCATAAATTTAAGAGAAAATAAATAAAATGGAGAAAGGAATTTAGTGAAAACGTATAGAGGGCTCAATAATTAACTCTACACTTTTAGAGCCTGTGTTCATTAAACAAGCAAATGTATTGAAAGTCAACCAACAAAAAACGTAAGTGAAATACGTTATAGAGAAAAATTAGCATAGTTTATTGAATATGCCCTCCGTGTACGTCGATAACAAGCTGCAAACAATGAAAAAATAACCTCACCAGATGACTTTTTCAGGGATTTTGGTTCATTTCTTTTTGAATTTTAACTTCAGTGCCTCCAAATTTTGGTGATAGGCTGCTGAAACCATATTTTCCCGTTTGAACTAGATGCCGTAATCGGAAAGATTCAGGTCTGGCGATGAGGAAGGCGATTCTTCACCATCACCAGCTTGGTCGACTGGTGAGCGAATCTGCTTGCGAGCGGAAAGACCCGGGTTCGAATCCCGCTGCCGACATGGTTGACGCGGCTAGAAATACGGCATGGGACTTGGGTAAACAAGCGAATAATTATCGAAGTAATTGTCCGACTCAAGAATGGGCCCAAAGGTTCGTTCCTATAGCCTCATTCTATTCTTCTTTGGAAACGATGAGGGGAGTATTGAATGCCAACCACTCACGTTGTTTCTTAGCTGTACGTGAAAATGCAAAGTCATACTGAAACGACCACTAACTTTTTTAGAAACGATTGTTAGCTTAAGGCAACAATGACACTGCACGAACGTTTTTTGGTTTATTCCAGTCTCTATTTCCACAGAAACCAATGGACCTATTCCGATTTCATAGATTACGGCCCAATCCATCACCGACGCTTTTCCTTCTTCTCAAGTGACTGGCCGCGTGTCAATCTCACCAGTCGTAAACCAAAATTCATCACTTTAAATGTCAAATTTTTGTTGAACTTCAAAACTTCTTTTCATCACTGAACTCAAAGTTCGGTAACGTGCATTCGCGAATACGAAAGAGAAGGATTTCAGCTTTTTCAAAACGTGTGTTCACATTTGTCGCAGAAAACAGTTGTTTCTTTTGATGTTTACATGGAAAGGGCCTTCACGTGATTGTAGAGAATGGTGGATATGATTCCGACGAATCCATTTCCTTCATATGCTAAATTTTTAAAAGATCTCTTTAGATTTCTCCTGAGCTTTTCTTTGATGGATTTTTCCAGTTGTGACTTCCATGCATTTACATTTTAATAGGAAAAGAAAACTATTTTAAACGTGCATCTTTTGTTAGTATTTGGTCCTGTTAAGAACTTCATTGGCACAAAAAAAGCATCCTTACACTACCATTGGGGTCGTGGTATATCTTAAATTCCTTATAAACATTTTAAAATTGTTTGCTAAAACAGGATACTAATTTCTTAACATCAATAAAATGTTCGTACATTTAACTTAGTGTCAGTAGCCCACGTTAAATTTTACTCGTCAATTCAATGAAACAATTTGTTCCCGTATAGTTTTTCATGTTATGAGTGGAAACTATTATAAAACAAGGAATATAACAGCAAACATTCATTCTGCGTGTGTGTTGAAAATGTGTGTGAGTATGTGTGCTTGTGTGTATGGCTGATGTGTAGTGTTCAAAGACGCATGTGGTTTGTGTGACTATGTGTGATCAGCGACGACTGTTCAACATTCAAGTCTGTGCCAACTGTACGACACGTGTGTCAGTGCTGAGAAAAGACAGTGACTGACTGTGTGTGACACACTTATCCCAACTTACGACAAAGTATCACTCTTGTCCTTGCATGTGTTAAAATGTCCCATGTGTCAGTGTTGAGGAGGAGTCATGTGTCCGACAGTACGTGCCACACTTATCCCTACATGTGACAAAGTGTCCCTCTTGTCCTTGCATGTGTCAAGGACTCACGTGTGTCAGTGTTGTCCGATGATGTAAGGACAGGTGAATTGGGCCGCCATCTTGTCCTTGCATGCGTCAAGGTGTCATGCGTGTCAGTGTTGAGGCATGTGTCCGATGATGTAAGGACAGGTGTATTGGGCCGCCATCTTGTCCTTGCATGCGTCAAGGTGTCACGCGTGTCAGTGTTGAGGCATGTGTCCGATGATGTAAGGACAGGTGTAGTGGGGCGCCATCTTGTCCTTGCATGTGTCAAGGTGTCACGCGTGTCAGTGTTGAGGCATGTGTCCGATGATGTAAGGACAGGTGTAGTGGGGCGCCATCTTGTCCTTGCATGTGTCACGGTGTCACGCGTGTCAGTGTTGAGGCATGTGTCCGATGATGTAAGGACAGGTGTAGTGGGCCGCCATCTTGGAGTGGACAGGACAGTTGAAGGCTGCAGCGAACAGAGGCTCGTGCACCAGGGCCAAGTTCACTCTGTGGAGGACAGACTCACTGCTTCTTTCCAATATTTCACGAATTTTTAATTACTGTTCTACATGCATAAATACTGTGAGATTTTAGTAACTTTTATTGCGTTGTAAGCCATAGATTATAGGAGTATTTAAAAATTGTATATACTATTTATGAGTTTAAATGAGGGTGTCTCTAAAGATTAGCTCCGCTGGAGAATATTCAGGGATGAAATAGGAGTATCTAAATGATGGACCACGGAGGCACAGCTGGGGAATATTTCGGGATGGATAACAGCAAAAAAATTAGTATCGAAAAAAAAAAATCAAAGAGAGTTATAAGGATTTTCCTCGAAAAATTTGGCTTGTTGCGTTCATGGATTTTGTGAAGAAAAAACTAAAGATTCAGATAATTTGATATGGCAACAACAAAACAAACGGAAATTTGGACAAGGAAAAATAATTAAATCGAAACAAAACAGAAGCTGATAAAATTTTGAATTTATAAGTAAACCTTCGACGAGAAATATATCTTAACGCAAAAAATACGTACAAACATATATTGTTGGAACTAAACAGTCAGTGGTAGTAAAATAATTTGAAAGTATACACTTTTTAGTGAAAAAAATTCAATAAAATGAATTAACTTTATTTATGGCTTTTGAGACGTGCACGTGGTACTCGAACGTGTGCCTGATAACAGCTTGACTCGTCTGAGACCCACATGTGGGATCATGTTTTTATTACTGATGTAGTTTTTCTTCTATATTTTTCCAGTTCTCACTAATGGAATTCAGCATATTTTTTGTCTTCAGCATATTTTTTAGCATATAGAATTCAGCATATTGAGGCATACTTTTATATTTATATTAAAAGACGTGTGGCCAGAACCAGCAAATCGTTTGGGACTCTTAAGGGGTTAACTATAATAGAGAAGAAATACAATTTCTGTGACCTCCATTAGCACTCGTAGCAGTACACTCTAGCAACACAAACCTCAGTACGGTGTTGCAAACTCCACTAAATTCTATTTCATGGGCACCGCCAATTTTGACCTCAAGAAAAGATCATACAAAGACTAAAAGATTCTGGTAAACGAGAAATGGGTGGCCGTAATTTGAGCTGCTCACCAGCCTCTGCTATCTGTCTTTGATCAGCGACCGCCTCTATCTTCGTCATCTCCAGATGAAGAGCTTCCTGGACCCCTGTATCCTCATCACCCCATAACCCCTTCCTTGCCCTCCCTCCAGCTGGTGTGGTGTTTATCACTCAATAATAACGCTATCACGATAGTAACATCAACACAATGATAATATTAACACACTGATAATACTAACAGAATAATAATATTAACACAATAATAAAAAACACAATGATAACACAATGATATCGTATTACCACGATCATTTCAAAATGATAAAGTTAACAACAGTATGGAAAAATTTGGGTATCCATTGTTGATAGAATATAAAAATAGTATTGCCTGTATATCTAGTA